>JAGKTI010010846.1:8838-27669 GCA_018397915.1 Birgus latro
CTCTCTCTCTCTCTCTCTCTCTCTCTCTCTCTCTCTCTCTCTCTCTCTCTCTCTAAAGCAAGTTGATCGTCGAGTGTGGGTTTGACAGCTCCATGGCTTGCTCAAGGGGCCATTCTCATAAACTTTCGTCAGCTTAAGTTGTGTATTAAGATCATTTGGTTTTCCTTTTAGCATAACTCACACGGCTACCAAACACTTGACAACCAAACCAGAGTGAACAGCAGCGTGAAAAATGATACGTTAAAAATTATTCTTAATGTTTAACTGCTGTACAGATGTGTTGATTGTAAAAAAAAAATGATTAGGCTTATTAATACTCTCGCCAGTGTTGCCAGGTCACGACTTCTCTGTACAGGCTATGGGAGTGAACTACGTGCTTAGGAATAATAACACTGAACCAGTTACGAACTAGGATGTGTTTATTTTATTGCTGCTCATTCCAGTTGATTTTCATCAGTTTAACAAAGACCTCATACATACAGAATTTCAGTGGAAGCTACAGTATATCTAAGCCCTCCAGTTCAAAAAAAAAAAATCGTTCAAAATAAAATCATCTGGAGATTTCAATATACGTTATATATATAATTTTATGGCAGCATTTTCTTTGGGTAATGGCATGCGTATAACATATCGTTTAGTAAGTATATATCTCTGTTATCGACACATTTCACATACTGTACAAGAGGATAGCATGGTATAAATACGCATTTGAGATACTAAGAGGTCTCTTGTGACACCTTAAACGGCCCCATAGTCTCAGCGTGACATCCCCAGCACAGCACAATAGAGACGGGGGATATTATAGGCTGAACCACTGACACTGAGCTCGTATTAGTGTCTATATGTGCCAGGGTGACGCGTGAGGGCTGCAGGGAATCAGCCTTGGGGACGGGCTTGCTTCTTGTGTCCAATGTAAAATACTTTAATAAATAGCTTAGGAAGAAAGGAAGAACGCCTTGTATAAGTAAAGGGTTACCGGTAAGGAGTTTTACGGGAGGTGATGCGCATACAAAAAGTGAGGAACGTACCGAAAATGGTTTTTGAAAAGGTGCGTTCGTTGTGTCTGTGCATCTGTGCGTGCTGTAAGAGTTGCTGATGGCGGCGTGTTGAGAATTATTGGTCACGCCGGGTACTGCACTCAAACACCTTGGAATTGTTCGCTGGAGTTGCACTGATCGCATTCCACATGTTTTTCCCCTTTACTTTTTTTTTTTTTTACCCTTTTATTTTTTCTTTCGCCGCTAATCGTGGAAGTCGGCTTTTGGTTTGGACTTGGTAGGCTGTCTGAGAACGAGTTATCCAAGGCCTAATTAATCAGGATTCACAGTTAGCTCAGTACCCTGTTTGGCCAGGTAATAACTAGTGAAGATTATGATGCTGGGCTGAATTATGGCTTCATTTGGTAGTTTTAGTAGTACTGTATTATTGTTATTATTATTATTATTATTATTATTATTATTATTATTATTATTATTATTATTATTAGTTATTATTTTTTGAACTCCAGCTAGTGTGATGGGGCAGAATTTTGAAATAATAATTAAATATTAAGGTCTAATAAGAGTCGTGAGAGATTATAGGCAGATGACGTTTACAGAAAATGCTATACCTTATACTGCAGATAAAATTACTGGATAAACATTTGTTCTCCCTTCACCCAGATTCTTTCCTCCTAAGGTAAGATAAATGATCGCCGGAATAAGATATGAATTACGTCTTCGTGCTGAGGTTAGGTGGCACGTTTACTGTTACGATAAATAAGCATTATGAAAGATTATTTATAACTGCGGGTTCGGCATGCAAAAAAAAAAAGTCGTTGAGAGAAATTTTACGTTGATGTACCTTTGATGTGAAAAAAAAGGATATAAAAAAGGGCATTATGTTTGAAGGTACAATGGGTTGAAAGGGATAGTGAAGTGCAAACAATGAGTATGGTGCAATCTGTGGTGGGGGGTGGATAGGCGTGGTGGGTACAGAGAGAGAGAGAGAGAGGAGAATATTTAAATAGAAGGGGGCGGGGAGAGAGAGAGAGAGAGAGAGAGAGGGGGGGAAAGGAGGGGGTGGAGGGTGGGGGGGGGGGGGAGGAAGGACGGCGGGAAGGAGAGAGAGAGAGAGGGAGGTTGCAGGGAGTGTGAATTTGATGTGGGTTGTGAGGTAGATGTGGACGTGGGTAAAGGATGTGGAGTGGAGGCGAGGTGGAAGAACAATTTGAAGGAGAGGGGAAGGGGGTGTGGTCTGGGATGGATGTGAGGTGGACGCAGATATAAGTAAAAGGTGTGAAGTGGATGTGGGAAGGGTGAAAGGATGAAGAGAGAGGGGGGGGGGTTGTGAGGGTTGTGCGAAGTGGGTGAGGGTTGTGAAGTGGATAAGGAATGGAAGAAAGACTTAAAGTGGAAAGGGGCGAAGGAGAAACAGAGAGAAATTGTTTTAGAGTGGAAAGAAATTGGTCTGGGGTGTGTGTGTTGATCGACGGGCGTTGTGTAGGTGAGTTATGAGGCTGTGGTTTAGGATGCTGTTGAAGGATGGATGAGTCGTGATGGAACTGGATATGGTGGATGAGCGGTGTGGGGTTGATGTGTAGATGTGGAGCTAAAACTTGGTGAGAGAGTTAAGGAAGGAGTTGAGGAGTGTGGAGTGGTTTTGGGTTGATGGAGGGGGGGATATCAGGAGGAATGTGGGATGGGGAGAAAGGAGGACAGGGAGAACAGGGAAGGAAGATGGAGTAGGTGAAAGGAGGCTTTGAGGAAAAGGTAGATGTGGGGTGAGATGTGGGGTGCGCTGAGGGTAGAGTGAGATGGAGTGTGGGGTGGTGTTAAGAGGGGATAGTGTTAGGAGTGGTTAGGATATTTAGTAGGGAGTGGGTGGAAGGACGTCGTGCAGGAGTGGGGAGTGAGAGCAACTGGTTATGGAAATTATTGAGAGTGGGAAGTGGAGGAGGGGTGGCATTTCACTGTTGATAGTTTTCCTGCTTCAATGCATTCCTACTTCTTCCCATAGTTCTCGTATGTCTGCGATTTCCTGTTTTTGTTAGGATGATGACGATGATAAAGAGAGAGAGAGAGAGAGAGAATATGAATGTTGTGGCGTGTGGTAATAAAGGGGTTCACGGATATTTCTCATACTGTGGGAATGAACAAGAGCTAAAATCTCCTTTGAACAAAATATTTAACCTTAGCGTATCAGTGTTCCGAGCCGAGATTTAATGTCTGATACGAGAGAGATGTTTCCCAAGGTAAATAAGCTTAAAAAAAAAGAATCATAACTCAATCACACGAAGATATTGCCTAACGTCATCAGTATGGAAGATATCTCCTGAGCTGAATACAATCATGCAGAGGCAGGAAAAAGTAAGTCATGATACTGAAAGGGTGAAGCGTGAAGGTGAGTGAGATCTGAGTGGATTGTGAATGGGAAGGTGTGGCTCAGGGGAGAATACCCGCTCGAGGTGGGTGGGGAAACTGGGTGAGAGAAAGAGAGAGAGAGAGAATGTAGGTTACGTAACACGAAAGAGGTGGGTGGATGTAGGTGGTGATGGGTTGGGTTTGTGTGCATGTAGGTGGTGTTTGTTGAAGGTAGGGTTAAAGTGATCAAGTGAGGCTAATCCATCCCTTCCTTACGGTGAAGTCTTTATTTCACTCGTATTACTGTAGTACCATGCATTTTACTAAAGAATGGTGGCTGTTTGATCCCTCCAATGAATAAATAAATAATAAAAGGAACAAAATTGCTGGAAGATAGCAAGAATAATGAACAAGGCCATGGTATTGACGAATTTAGATTGTATCGCTGTGTGTGCATGTGAACGGGTAAAATGAGTGGAGATGTGCGAATGAGGAGTGAGAGAGTGATTGGGTGAGAGAAGTGAAACTACGAATGGTGAGAGAGAGAGAGAGAATGTGAGTGAGTGTGAGTGGGTAGGCTAGCAAGAACGAATGTAAAGGTCATAGTGCCACTCCTTATACCATTTTTCTACCCTACCCTACCTTACCCTCCTCTCCTCTCCTCTCCTCTCCTCTCCAACAACCATGCCACTCCTTACCTCATCTTACCTCTTCTTGCACCCCCTCCCCTCTTATCTCCATCCACACCAGTCACCACGCCTCTCACCCCCTCCCCTCTCCTCACCATCCACACCACGCTTTGCCATCTACCGCATCACTTCGTACCACTCCTCACCCTACCCCATTTCTCCCCATCCACCACATCACTGTACCACTCTCATCTACACCCACCCCCTCTTCTCCTCCTCCTCCTCCTCCTCACTCACCACTCCACTCCGTCCGTTATAACACATTTAACTGGCAGTGAGTGGATGTATATTTTTATTTTATTCTTGTTACTCCCAAACAGTATCATTCAGTTTAAAAGGGAATTTTCAAACTAGAGAGGGTTAGAAACAGATATAGCCTTCATTAACCACATTAGTACAAGAGGCCATTCCCAGGTTGATTAAAATCTTATAGAGGTAACTAGAACAAATTATTTTAAGTAATCCTGCAAAAAGGGTTAACATCTTCACTTTGATTAAATATTCTTTATCTTCACTTAGATGACATTCATCTTCTTCACCATCCTTTTCTTATCATAGCAGTTTTTTCACACTCTTATCCTGCGTAGCTTGAGCCAACTAACTTACTTCGGTTATCCTCTGTTCTTATATTGTTATTCTTACGATGTACAGATGATTTTATAAAGCTTTGGAAAGGTGTGTTGAACTGGAGAGGTAAGATATAACCATCATTAATACCTTCAACACTGTGCCTCACAAAGGTGAATACAATAATCAGGAAGAAGTGAGGGGGGGGGGGAGTTATCAAAGAGATTCAGAGTGAAGGTGATAAAGGGAAGGAATGACTTGTACAGTATTCCACAGACAAAAGGCTAAGTCTTCTTACCTTCAGCTTCTGGTTTGGTATCTATACAGGTACTGTTCATTGTAAGTCAGGGATGTCTTCTGTCAATTGCTAAACGCTTTAATCCCATAAATGGTGGCCACAAGTAAAGTTCCAGAATTATAGCCAGTTCTTCCGTATAGTTGGTATGGTAGTGTTAATATGGAGAAACCAGACAGTTATCTAGCATTATAATGTTAATCAACTTGTAAGGGTCAAATAAAGTACCCGTTTTGTATACCACTGTAACTACAGTTCTTTCTCCTTTACAGGTATAAAGGGCAGTGAGAGGGGAGGAGGAAAGCAAGTACAGTACATGATAAGCAGAGTGGAAAGACGACAAGTTGGCAACAGGAACGTGTGGTACAACAGTAACTGCAGTGAAGTGGTGGTGATGGAACTTCGGTTACAAACTTCACATTGTTAACACTTGTTTTGACAGAAGGTTGGTCACTTTGTATGCGTTAAGTAGTGATGCTATTTATCATCATTGTTACAATTTGTAAAGTACTTTGTCATGGTTTTCACCCTGCATAGCTTCCTGTTGTTTGATGCCACCTCCTGTAAGGGATGTTAATAATTGATTTCACAGGGCAGTGAATTGTAAGAAATTACTGTATAGTGTATACTCACAGATTAAACTGTTTTG
This sequence comes from Birgus latro, assembly GCA_018397915.1. Lineage (NCBI taxonomy): Eukaryota > Metazoa > Arthropoda > Malacostraca > Decapoda > Coenobitidae > Birgus > Birgus latro. The sequence goes on from JAGKTI010010846.1 coordinate 14,380, forward strand.
TTGCAGAGATATGACAGGTAGATCCAGTTTGAACCCTTTTGAGGTATGAATAAAAACTCTCCTGCACCTAGGTACATATGCATTCTGTTTTGAAGAGGGTCCAGTCCGGTTGAAACTTGCATATCTTCTTAACCCTTTCATGCACAGTGACGCGTTAGGCGTCATATGGGTCTTTCCAGGAAAATGCGTGATGATGACAAACACGTCATAAAGGGGGGGGGGGGGAGTTTTTGGTCGATTTGCGTCATTTTTGGAGGCGTCATAGCTTGCCTGGCTCTCATCAAAAGTAATGAGTTGGCAACTGTGGGTCCCGATACCAGCATCAGTGCATACAGGTTGTTTAGTACCAAACTAGATGTCAGTGGGGGAGGAGTGCGTGGTCCCTTGTCCCTTTAAATACATTCTATTACTTGCATCACGGCAGCACGACGTATTTCACTATACCAATAGTGCTTATGTAGAGTTTTTGGGCACTATTGTGATTAGATTTGGTGTTTGCAATAGGAAATTTAGGTGTTTGTGAAGCATTTGTGGCAGTTATCAGCCGTTGAGCCAACAAAGATTTTGTTACTGTGTCTAACCCTGGCCCCAGAACTACACTGCCTCTACCCTTCACCAAATGTGAGTATTCATCTATAAAAAGGGTGTCAGTGTATCATGTCAATATAGTTTGCAATACCTAGTGTGGAAGGAAATAGTGAAACAGTGCAGTAGGGTAGAGGGAGGCAGGAAACAGCCTTATAGTCACAAAATGGTGTGAGTACACCGTAGTTTTTTGCATTTTTCTCGAAAACTATTAGGCGTGGGAGAACGGTTCGGGGCTTAAATGAAAGTGCATAAAATTCTGCATAAGTTGATGAAATAAAAACATAACACTGCTGAGAAAAGTTTTTTGCTAGAGCTCCCCGAATCTGTTGTCTGTCGGATATTGATGTTACTTTTTTGCTTATTACTCGAAAACCATACTTCGTATCAAACTGGGGACTATCTCATTTGAAAGCAAATAAAATTCTCTTTCTATTGATTGTATAACATGTAGAGATAGGTTTGTAAACATTGGAGGTATGATGTTTGAAAGTGAGATGAATGTTCCCGAATGTTCATTCACAGCGTCTAACGTGTGTTTTTTCCCTGCTCATTGTGTAGAACAAACATCGATGAATGGGAATTTAAAGGTTTTGTGGCAAAATAAATAAGTTTGGGTGGTGAAAATAAGCCGAGAATACACGATTTTGGTGCGTGCGGAGGGCAGTGGGGGGGGGAGAAAGTGATGTGTCATAGAACAAAACTTAAGAAACTTACCCGTGCGTGAAAGGGTTAATTGAAAGTTTCATTCTGAGGGTATAATTCCACCCTAATTAGTAATGCAGTTTGTTAACCCATCCAGTCCGATGACATATTCATTATTTTATTCTTGCTCTCCAGACTATTTTATTCAGTATAGATGAAACTTTGGAGTTGGAGATGTTATATAGAGCCATAATTAACCATTTCACTTTTAGAGGTCCTTCCTGAGCTAAATAGAATTGTCAGATGGCAATAAATAGATAGATAAATACCTGTAAATGAATAAATAAAGGAAAATTACATTATTGGGCATAATGGGGTAATTGTTGGCACTGGCATCTTCTGCAGAGGTGAATCCCCCAGATGTTTCAGAAAGATGCACTGGCACCTACTAATTCATATACTGTATTGCCAAGACCTTCCACCCAATGCATATACAATATAGTAAATCTTTGTCATACATCTGTGATGTGTTCCAAAAATATCACATTTTTACTGCACCCTCTTGGGCCATTCTAGAAGATCCGGTGTCACTGAATTACTTACTGAGGGACTGAATTGAAACTTCTGGAACTAGCCCTTCGCAGCCTCCGTGAGTTATAGGTGTCCTCCTACTCCCCTCCTCCCATGATTACCAGAGACTTGAAACATAAACACAAAAATTCTGAAGCTAAGAGTTTTTATGAATGTCATAAGATTCTGTATTAATAGTAGGCAAAATTTATGTAGGGGCATCTTTAGAGTCTTTTTCGGCCCTCTTTGGGCCAAGAGACTCGAGAAGGACCAGCAGTAACGAGAAGGACCAGCAGTAAACAGCTTGGCAGTAGCAGTTGCCATACAGCATGTAATATATAAGCTGGGGAAAACTGGCAAAGTAGTGTTACAGGTAGCACTGGGACTTTAACAGGCATTTTTTTCTGTAAATTACTGTGGATTTAGTTATAAAAAATATTGTTTAAAAGGACAGCATAAAATAAGGGCTTTTTGTACAGTAGGTAGGCTGACTTCTGGGCATGAGAGCCAGCTAAACTCGTAGATTTGTGTAGCCACATTAATGTCAGTTAAAACATAAGATGAGAGACAAACACAGGATAACAGACAAAAGGTAACACACAAACTTAATGATAACAAACTCAGGACTACATCGTAGTTTCTCATATTTTCTCACTTGAATATTCAGTCTAATTTGATCGTTTTGGTAACTTTATGAGTGAAGGCAACCATATATACAAGAAGTCTTAACCCCTTCATTATAATGATATCTTTGTTCTGTATGTTTATTCATGTTGACATCAGACAGTTTTACTGAGCTTTGGGGGAGCTTATTGAAATGGAGGAGTTACATGTACCATAGCCTTCATTAACCCCTCCATTGTAGGTCTTTCCACAGTCAGATAAAATTATATGGAGATAGACAGGATAAAGCAGAAAATATTATTGGATTAAAAGGGTTAAAGATATCTTGAGAGAGTTTATGCATACATCCCATTTCAGGTCAGTAGGATGTGGCATTAAAGATTATTGTCATGGAGATCCCTTCTCCCCCCACTCATTTTTTTTTTTTTCTGCATTTCATTTTCTGGATAGAATTACAATTGTAGGTATCTTGGCAGGGAAATGCCAATGAATAGGGTGGTGTAGGTGTAAAAATGGGTGGATTATCTCATGAATGTAATGGGGGTGAATGAAAGGATTAGGACATTTATATCAGCGTTTGCTCCACAGGCAGGCTTGGATTATGTAGAAAATGGTAGATTCTGGGACGATTTGGTTAATTTAGTAAGTGGCATGGGGGATGATGAGATTGTAGTTTTGGGAGGTGACTTAAATGGTCTTATGGGTGAAGCAGCTGAAGGATATGAAGGGGGTACATAGGTGATGCACATACGCTGCAAGGAAAGTGGAAGGGGAAAAGATACCTGAGTTTGGGGAGGCAGTGAACATGATTGCAAGGAAAGTGGAAGGGGAAAAGATACCTGAGTTTGGGGAGGCAGTGAACATGATTGTGTGCAACACACATTTCAAGAAAAGAGAAAGTAGATTGATTACATAAGAGTCTGGGTGAAATAGTAGCCAAATAGACTGTTTCCTGATCAGGAAGATTGATTGGAGGTTGGTGAGAGATGTTTTTATAGGGAGTGAAGAGTGTGTGCAGCAACACAGATTACTTATATATGACATGGTGCTTAAGGAGTGAGTGGTGATGAAGAGGGCCTATGCACCTAGGAGAAAGATATGGAAGTTGAAAAAACAAACAGTAAGGGATGCCCTCTATAGTGAGATGAGTAGACTGGTGACTGAACTGGGAGCCATTGACAGAATTGTTAATGAACAGTGCAGAGCTCTCAATAACCATTTCCTAAGAGTTCCTGACTCAGTGTGTGGATGGACAAGCGACATCACCCCCCAAAACATAAGGTAACATGGTGGTGAGATGAGGGAAGCTGCAGTTAAGGAGAAAAGAAGGCTTTTCTGGGAGTGGAAAACAGGTGGTAACAGAGGAATACTTGGCTGCCAAGCACAGGGCTAGCAAAAAAGAGGTACCGGTATACAGGGCAAAATCAGGGTCTCACAGACATTTACTGGATAACCAAAATAGTGTTGAAAGGAAGACTATAATATTTAAGGTGGCAAGTTAGGTGAAGAGGTAAAACAGGTATATCAGAGGTGAGCACTGTGTGAACGATGATGATGCAAAGGTAGTGGTGAACAGTGAGGATATTAAGGATGCCTAGAGAAAGCATTATAACCAGTTGCTGCATGAGAAGTTTGACTGGAACAGGGGAGGTTTGTAGTCTGCAAATTCAGTATTTAGCCGTTGACCTTTGATTGATGCTGCTGCTGTGAATAGGGCAATAGGCAGGATGCAGTTGGGGAAGGCAGTAGGTGTGTCTGAGCTGACTGTTGAAAACCTGAAGGCCTCAGAAGGTATAGGAGTAGGGTTAGTTACTGATTTGATAAATATGATTATATATGAGTGTGTTGTCCCAGATGACTGCCTGAAGAGTGTGACTGTAAATGTGTAAAGGGGAAGAGCGATACCTTGGAAAGAGGAAATTATAGAAGCGTAAACCTTTTTGACCAGATAATGAAGGTAATGGAGAGAGTTCTAGAAGGTATGACTATTGATGAGATGCAGTTTGGGTTTATGCCAAGCAAAGGAATCACTGATGCCATATTCAGTGTTCAACATCTTCAGAAAATACCATTATCCCCTCATTTTCAGTGCAGTACTCTAGTAAGGCCATGTTTAAGATTGTTTCACTCAAGACTCTTTCATTATTTAGTTTCTGATGAATTCACACCTTTTCTTCATCTAGAGTTGCTGTTGACATTGTAATTTTGTTCTGAAGGCAGGAATGAGTGTTTTTGTGCTTTTAGCCCCTCGGCCATGAACCAGAAGCATGTCTTACCTAATCCGATGACATTGCTTTGCTTAGTTTCTTCTTGCTGTTTCCAGATAATTCTCTTCAGCTCTGGGGAGACCTCTCAGGCTGGAGGGAATAGGTATAGCTTCATTAACATAGTGGGATAGGCCTTTTCCCGAGTTAGGTAGGGGCGCTCACCATCCGCTCACTTGATGTAGTGCTGCTCTCAGGTGTTTGTTCTTTCTTTCCTCCTTCCTTCTCTCTTCCCTTCCTCTACTGTCATTCTTTGCTTCATTCTTTCCTTGTCCTTCTGCTTACAGGTGACTTTACGCTCCTTCTTCTATATATCTTTCCTCCATTCTTTCCTCTTCTGCCTATGGGTGACTGTACACTGAGTGACAAGCCAAATGGTTTCCTGTACACCAGGAAACCATTTACTATGCTGGGTGGTAACCATATAACCAAATAATGGCACCTGGTGGTTTTTTGGGTAATTACAGCACTCCAGTTTGAATGAGCCGGTAAAGGTTTATAGCCAAGGGGTGGTTGGGGTTTATTGATTACATAATGCCACTCAGGGATGAGTGAGGCTGATCACTCTCATCTTAAATGTCAGGACCAACTTGCCTAGCCCCAGGCTCCTATGCTTCTCATGGGGCAACGTAGGATTGGGTGATGGATGGAAAAAGAAAATGGAAGTAGCAAGAATGAAAATAAAACTACACCATCAAATTGAAAGTGATATTGTAACATTTTTCTTGCACATGTCCAGGCTTTAAGTAAGGACTGATTGTATTGTATGTTATTGTAGATGCCAGGGAACCTGCAGAATGGCGGGGCGGGTGTGTCCCAGAAGCCACACTCCATGCCCTCACGTACCATGTCCCTCGACTCACTCCAAGACAGAAGTAAATCGGTAAGTCAAGTGGGAGCAAGTACCCCATTTGCTGCTGTTGGTACACTAGTTGGTAAATGAGTGTGCCCACCAACCACTCACTTGATATAGTGCTGCTCTCAGGTTACCAGCCAAGTGACAAACCAAATAGCTTCTTGTAACCCAGGGAACCATTTACAGTACCATGTTGGGTGGTAACTATATAACCAAGTAAATATCTTGTGGTCTAATGTGGAAAGGTGCTCCAACTGGAAATGGCCCATAAGGGTTTACACCCAAGTTGCCATTGGAGTTTATTGCTCACATGATGCCACTCAAGGAAGAGGAACTGGTCACTCTTGCCTTAAATGTCCAGATTAAGTAGCTTAGTCCTGAGCCACTACACTCCTGATTAGGCAGTAAAGGACTGTATGATAGAATGGAATGTGTACACTTAGATACATTCATCATATAAATAACAGGTAGTTTGATTAAGGTAGGAAAAAATCCTAGAAGTCAGAGATTAATATATATATACTGTATGTATAACTCAGGTAACCCTTTTCTGCCATTGGTACTCTTTGATATTTTATTCAGGCTGACAGAGATTATATTGTTCAGTAGAGAGAAATCCAAGGAGTCAGCGGGTCAGGTGTTGGCAGATCCTTCTCCAGGGTAGGTGTTCATTCTTATGTTACTATGTGACTGTATTATATTCTCTAGTCACTTATAAGATGCATAAGTCCTGGTCATGTTATTTTTTCAACATTCTTTTTACATATTAGTCAACCTTAAACTAAGGGAAAAATGCCCATTACAGTTCCATTGCTACCTGTAATGCTGATTTGCCAATTTCCCGTAACTTACAGTATCAGTTGTATGGATAAGTTGAGAAATTTGGAAATACATCCCTGACTTAATAATCAGGACTGAATTTATAGCAGAAATTCAGACAGCATGCAGGACCACATTGTCACATAGATATATATTAGTTAGTACATTCCTATCAGTAACATTGCTGTTGCAAATCCATTCTTAATTCTTACATCAGGTACAGTGAGAAGAAGCTTCTTTGTTAGTACTCAAGGTCATACTGAGCCCAGATTGATTCGCAACGTCCAAAGAGCCCTAGTTTTCCCATTCACTCATCATTCAGTCTCCTGGAATCCTGGCTCCATCAGATAGCCCAAAAGAATTTCACTACGTTCTATAGCTTCACATATACTTATCTGATAGAGCCAGTCTGAATGCTGTCACATTAAAAAGGGGTACCAAATCCCAGGTTGTGCACTTCTCTGCACAAAATTCATCCAGCCAGCTCGGTCTCTTGTCAGTCCCATAGCCTCACCAACTTCCATAGCTTTCTTCCTCACACACTCCTCCACCATATGCCTCCACCTTCTTCTTGGCCTACCTTGCCTCCTCCCTCCTTCAGGTTCACTCAGAAATACCTTTTTCACCCTTTTATTATTATTATCCATTCTCTCCACATGACCAGGCCATCTCAATACACTCTCTTCGATAATTGTGTCCACAAACTTCCTTACTCCACATCTTTCACGTATCACATTATTCCATATCCTATCCACTCTTCGTACTCTATCTCCACTGCTTACTCTTGACTTCTCATGTGTATGTTAAAGTTGGCACGTTCATTACCAACGCCATCCCTCTCTTCATTACTCGTGTTTTTACTTCTCTCATCACCCCATCAGTATATTGAACAACCATGGTGACATCACACAACTTTGTCACACGCCTACATTGATCGTGAACCAATCACTTAGATGCCCAATTACCCTTACATATGCCTCACTACCATCAAAAAAACTCCTGACGGCACATACCAGCTTACCATCTACTGTATGCCGTATGTGCGCAGTCCCTTCCACAATCCTTCTCAGTCTACTTTGTTGTTTGCTTTTTCCAGATCCACAAATGCCATAAACATCTTATAGTTCTTCTCACACACCTTCTGCACTATCTGAAAGGAAAACATTTTTTCTTGGTTTTGGTCCCTTTCATTTTACAAATGCAGAGTGCTTCAGCTATGTCATTATTGCGGGACCAGTAGGCCTGAAAATTCTCTGCATTTATATGGGTCTGGTATCTTGAGACTCCTTTCTCCCATTTGTTAAATAGGCTTTTTAAATTATGAGCTCAAAAAGGTAAAATGACAGGTGCAGAACCACCAGACATAAACACAAACATCCAAATTTGATTTGAATGTTCCTACAAGTCTGCTTGCTTTTTTATTCTTTTTGTATGAGTTATAAATCCAAAGAGAGCATTTATTTTACATGTAAGAAGCAGACTTTTGGAAATATCACATTTTTGGGGGGAATGCTGGCACTCAAGTATTTTTAATATGGTATTATTATTCCTTGTATGATTGTAAATTACAGTTCCATTGTACACACATTAATATATGTGCTGATGAATACTAATGATCACCTACTAGCAGCTATTGTGTCATTGTTGGAAATGCATGACTTCCAAGCATTGTAAGTAACTACGATATAGGAAAAATGTTGGCTTATGATTTCAGGTGCTGATGTTCAGCTGAACAGGTATATACAGTAGTTGGGGTGTACTGCACTGACTGAATAATGCCATTCAGGAGTGCGACACTTGCCTTATCTGTCTGAATTAGTAACCACTCACCAGACCCATGTTTTCCTGATGAGACAATAAAAGATTATTTGAGTTTTTAGTGTCTTTTCAAAGATTCCCTTTTCAGTTTCTTTTACATTGCAGCTTTCCTAAAAGACATTGCTCTTTACAGGCAGTACTGGACCAGAAGATACAGGAGTATCTTCCCACGAGAATCAATAGAACAACCCCCAAGATAAATGAGTCTGCCATGCAGTTTGTCAAGGTCAGTTATGTTAAAAAAAAACTTCATACATCATTAACTAGTATCTAATGTGTTATTTAATTGTACAAGTCTTACAAGTATGTTATCTGTTAAAAGTTCTGTACATATGTGTAATACCTTAGGTGTGTTTTTATGATCCAATACTTCAGTGCATGTATCCATGAAATGTGTATTGTCTTCCCTTTTCTTTCTCCTGATCTAGCTCCCTACAAACCATTCCCCCCTACTTTACCGTCAGTCCAAGGTAACTACTGTGGTTGATTATTACAGTTTTGTACTTTCCTGGCACTTTTGGATTACTTATTGGTTGTTATAATTCATCCATCTTAAATTATTGGAAATTTTTGTCCATCTGCACCTCATTTCCTGTAGCTTGGTGACAGAAACTACAACATTGCAGCTATATACTGTATCTTGTCCATAGCACCTCTTTATTTTTACAACATAGCATTCAAGATGGAGTTGGCAGTTTTTGACTAGATTAAAATGGACAGAGTGTAGTCACATACAATGTTATTTATATTGCTTCAGAAGTTGTTGACATTTATAGTATGACACTGTACAGTTAGGACAAAAGTTCACTTGGTATTGCACTGCTTCTATACTTCAGTTTTCCTGTTCTGGCTACTCTTCTTAACATGACTGTTATTCCTGAGCTGTAAGTTTTGGTATGTTTGTCTGCTCTAAGATGATTCATTTTGATAAGATGCTTCCGGGAGGAAAGTTACAGACAATCCGCAAGTGCAAAGTAGATGCAGTGGAGTAGTTGGCAAATTTTATCCCTGACTGTACCATTGTTTATATCCCTGTATTATCATATTTGCTGGCAGTTGTTTACGTCTGGTTATGTTGAGTAAGTATAGGCGATACCAGCTGCCTTAGGTAATCGATTATATTGATTATCAAGGTGAAGAGTATACTTGTACTTGATTATAGTCGCAGCGCACGACTCTGAGGTTGTCATTATCATACCTTGGCAACCTACCGTTCAAAAATACGTCCGATTTTGTATCATATTACACACGAATCATATTATTATGCATGAATATATTATACACGAACATATCATACATGAATCACATTTGTCTCACTTTAAACAAGAAATCAGATGTACTTTTGAATGGTAGGTTGCCAGGGCACGATAATAATAACCCCAGAGTTGCGCGCCACGGCTATGTTAATCGATTATAGTACTTTCACTGACATTACGACAGTATTACAGATATATTTACATTAGAAAATTGACATTTATATAATGATGTTTTCAAGTAACCCAAGAACTATTTTCTGTAGTAGGCAGTGACTGTAACTAAATAGATGCCATACTCACATGATGCCATTGAGGGATGAACATTTGGTCACATGCCTAAAATGCCCAAATTGATTAGCCTTGCCATGGGCACTTCTGGGATTGGGTGATGGATGTTATCGTAAATTATGAATGAATGTGTAAATGGATCACATATTAATGAGTGAAGAACAAAAAAAAAAAAAAAATGTAATGGTAATGGATGAATTTAAACAATTAAAATTTGCATCACCTGTTCAAGGTTGTAGAGGACACTCTCAGTTGAAGAGTAGTAAATTAAAAATTACCTCCCAAAAGTTTCACCAAATTCATTTACAAATCAGGGACTTTGTGTTAAATTCAGTATGGTTCAAAATGAAAAATGCATGTAGGTGGAGATTAATGCAGTGCCACATTTAACAGTGAGATCAGGTTCACTTAATTAGGACTTTGTTGTACTGTTTATATCTTTTGATATTACTATACTGGAATTACATTAGATCCAGTATGTTTTACTATAATGAATAGGCTGCCCCCTTTTTAACTTTAGTCAATGGATGATATTTGGCAGGTGTATGCAAAACTCCTGTATAAGAGGTGGGGCATGCACCATTGAGGCGCTTAGCGCGGTGCTCATCTCCATTATAGGCCTTGAGCCTGAGGTGGGCCAATCACCCAATAACATGGGACACGAGGCCACTTCATCATCCAGGTTACCACAGTCACCTCCCCTCGGTGTTACCCTAGGTACTCATTTTCCCTACCAACCCACAAAGGGTGGATGGACACCTGAGTCAAGAGACCCCACCTCCCCGCACCAGGCGCCAATGGGCCAGCAGCTTCACAGTCAGCAGTGCTAACCACTCAGCCCAGCCACTGCGATAAAGGAAGGGGAGTGGGGGGGGAGTATTGATGGTTAGGTCTGTGAGATGGAGTCAGGATTCCAGTGGCTTGAGTGATGTGTGATTGATTGTCTGACCCATTTCTCTGGGCAGGCTGTAAATAGTTCTTCTGTTGTGCTATCTTTTTCCTTGATTTCTGGACCCTACTTCACCCCATCTTTCAGTGGGTAAAAAGGTCAAGATGATGATGGGATACTCTCCATTAACAGACTGGTCCAGCTGCATTGTATAAGACAGCCACAGAGCAGATCAAGAAGGCTGAGGCTGTGAAGGAAATGAGGAAACACATGGAGGAAGTGGAAGTGGACTGGCAAGAGGTAAGTTTAGGCAGAATTATAGAGCTACACAGACTTGCAGTTTTTGTGCCTCCCAGGACATGTGGTTTTACTGACTCAATTTGAATTTCTGTTTTGCTAGTTTCTGTTTGAATTTCAGTATTTTACTTGTTTTGTTTTTTATTTCCAGAGTTCAGTCACTGAATAATTTTTACATACGGTTTTTACTCCATATCAGAAGTTTGCTTGTACTTAACAAGAAAAGACGTGTTCAGCTCTGGGGAGAGCAAAGAAGTGTTATAATTAAGTAGATGAATGCTGTACAGTGACTGAAAAGAATTCCGTTTGCTTTGATATAAAAATTATGGGGAATTTTATTAAGAAAAATGTACAGTACAGTATTTCATGATGAGAAGAACTTGTTTATGTTAATTAGTAAATTACAGTTGTCCAGTAATAGTTTAGCAATGTAAGTTAACTTTGTGCTGTATTTAGTTACAGCATATACATATGCTGGCATTGTTTATGTTTTGGGATTATCATCTTTCATTGAAGCTATATTTTTTCTCTACCAGGTTATGGTGTTACTGCATGACTGAATTGGGTGGATGTGGGAATGTGTTGAAGCATCATCATTATGTCTTTAGGTGGCTTTTGTGTTCATTAATGTAATTATGCATAGGATACGGAAGGTAGAAAAGTTAAAATTACTCCAAAGGTATTGGTAGTTAAATGAATCTTTCAGATCTTTCCCAAATACAAAGCCATACCTCTGAAGAAGGTGGAGAATAAAAATAATATTTTTTGGCATCTGAAATATGTTTAAGTGCACTTTCAGATAATGTATGAAAACTAGTGAATATTAAGTGAGTGATTCATATCAACATAGGCAGAAATCAAGGAGAAGAGTGTTGTAACTTCAATCAGAATGTCTTTCTAAATTTTGTAAGTGCCAAGGCATTTTTGTTTAGGCTGGCAACTATTTTTGCTCAGTGCAGTTATTGCCTACCATGTGGTACTCTGTGCAGTATTTCACAAATTATTCGGTAAATCACATTCTGTACAGTATGCTACCACACCCCAAATTTTACTCTGCCAGATTTCATACCACCAGATCTCAGCTCTTATACTGCCAAACTTAACCATACCACACTGCAAATGATATTTTGCCAGACTTCACACTACCACACCTCAGATATTCTACCGCCAGGTGTCACACTGCTATACTTCACATTGCTCGACCTTGCACTGCCATAGCACAGTCTCAGTGAAGTCATATCATACACTGTCACACTCAGTATAATGATAGTAAGTTTCGTTCACTCACAAGTGAGTACAATACATCAGTGTCACAGTTGCCAACTTCTGGGTTCTTGCCATGTTCTTCAGATAGAAGGAAAATTTTAGGCATTGATTACTGCAGGCCTCCAATTTCCCCTAATATCAGTATATCTCCTTAATACAGAATTTCCATAACACAGATGTTTTCAGGAGTGCAGTATAACTTTTTTTTTGAGTTGTTGGTACTGGTGATAGCATACTTGCAGCCAACTATGAGGTTCATAATGGCACGATCGCCCAAAGAAGTGATGACCCGATTCCCAGTACCTTTCGTTCAGAAAGTGGTATCTGGCAACTGTCATAGCCATGTTATATTTTCTATATTGCACACCAGAAAGAGCAGTATTTGGGTAAACAACACCAAAAAGTAATATATTAGTGTTTTTACCGTGTATATCTCGCATTATGGAAGAGGAAACCACAATACACTAAAGTTGAGGCTTAGCAGTATGAAAGAATGTGAAACACACTCCCTATCGCTCAACGGTTTCAGGGTTAAAATGCGGAAAAACTCTCGTAATATTTATTTTCCATTCTAAATCAACAATACTGAAGGAAATATGTCCCATAAAATAAAACCCGCAGATAATCATAATGTCGAAATCATTAGTGCCATCAAATCAGAAAAATAAACATCTAAAGATATATTATTATCCACATTTAATTCTCTATGCAGGATGATATTCACGCAGGTAAATCCGTAAGTGCTGAAAGCAAGATGGATCTTCAACAAGAAACTACAGCCTATCGGTGCAAGCAGATTATTGCTCTTTATTTAACAAATATTCCAGTAAGACATATACTTGCACCTTGACAGTTAACAGTTAGATAAGCGATATAGAGGTAGAACATATGAAATTTGCTACTGGAGCCCCTCGTAGCACAAGACCAAGATAGACGGATTAATACATGCGCCCAAGAACAACCACTTGCCACTTGTGTTGCTGTCAAGAAGCAAATTGATCTGCCGGCGTTCAGTGACGTTAGTGAAACCAGTGCAATCTATCTATTGCCAGACGCCATAATCTCATAAGGGGTGGCCATTTGACTCTTGAGTTATTTGTTTTACAGGGAGGG
>JAGKTI010010847.1:0-13694 GCA_018397915.1 Birgus latro
TGTTTATATTCACCTGGAACTACCTAATTTATTATGTATTGTCTAGATTTCCTATGACTTATTTCTTAACATATACATTAGCAGCTGACATTTTCAACTCTTCGCTACTGAGATACAATCAGTTTGCTCTCGTCCTTCACGGTGAGATGGCGCTCCTCCATTTCTGCCGCTTTTGTGCCTATTATAAAAGGCCCTGTGACCTCTACCCCTACTAAACATCGTGTGGGAAGCGGTAAAGGACTGTAGATATATATAAGTGTAATAAAGTACTAGAAATAATAAAGTGTGAGTGTGTATATGAGGAAGAAATTACAGAATACTAGCATCGAATTAGCGTGAGTGAGAGGCTCGTACACGCTCGTATTTTACATTGCTTTCACAGTGTTTTTTTTTTTTTTAGTATGGATTCCATACTAGTGATAATATCTGGCAGTGGTATTCAGATTAGGGGATGTCGGAAAGTTTAAAGTGGAGACTTAGTTACCCAACTTAAGAAGTCTCCACAAGACCTACGTTAGTCGACGAGTGCTAAAAAAAAACATCCCAGGAAAAAGCTGAAGGTATGAGCCATAAATAATTAAGATATTCTAGGACTAATAACTGATTTTTGGCAAATATTTTTAAAAAGTCAGTCGGAGCGCGAATATCCCCGCGGGAATGACACAGCGAACCTCCGACAACCCCGCGGTGTATGGGTTAACCAGGAAACGTAGTCCTTGGATTGCTTAGATCTCTCAGGACCCCTGTAGTTTACTGGTTAAACCTATATCTCTATTAACCGGAGAACAAGGTGTTCCCTGGTTAACGGTTAAGGGCTCGTCATCGGTGTCCACAGTTGGGATTGCCGCGACTGCCCCAGTTTACAATCCTACACTTACGACCAATATTGGCAAGTTGAGAATCCCTATGCAAACTCAGGTAGGTCACATTTTAACACCCAGCGTGGGTGTGAACACTCCTGTGGATAGTGTGTATTCTCGAGATACATCACATGGTAATTCAGACACAGCCTCGGATTGCCTCTGCAGGGGTCTCAAACTTCTCCCTTAACCTACGGTACATATGTATGTAAAGGCACTGGACATAAAGTGTCCTGTGGGACCACCGGGCGAGACGTCAGGTCTGCACCCACATTACCACTGCCCTTTCTCTCAAATAACTCAGAGATTATGGGTGTGGATTCAAACGGCGCAAGAAGGACACATCCCTGATTGGTGGTACGTTGACACACATTGCAGGAACGCACAAACCTATCTATTTCCTGTCCCACTCCTGACCAGAAAAGGTCAGCACGGTTATGGCCTTGGGTTGTCTTTTGCTCATGTGACCTGATGCGGGAACGGCAAACTGTAGTCGAACCTCGCCCTGTGGTGTTCATGACTCACGGTAAAGCTGTCCCTTGTTTACGGAGGAACCTGGCTTGACCTCCCCGTGAATACTTAATCACTTTACCCTTTTGTTTCTTCCGCACAGCAGCAAGTGTCGGGTCAGACTGTTGTTCTTGGACAACATCTTGACTATCAATCAGATTTTACTGTGATGCAATGGTCACCGGAGTGACACGGTTTGGAGCCTTGGCCATGGCTAGTGTTACTGCAGCCGAAGTCTGAGTAGTGACATCTACGGTGCAACTATGCTTGGCACCTGGTATGTTACCTATGATAAGGTCAAACATAGGTTCTGGCATGACAACTGCAACTGTCGAACCTGTATAAAAGGTAGATGCTACCTGGATAAGTGTCTCAGGAAACAGTCTCACTGATCCACCAATAAGTCTAACTTGGATGTGCCTACCTGTGTACTCCTCGGGCTAAACTAGACTCTGCCTGACGGAGCAACCTGAAGAACCATTGTCTCTCAGAACATTTACGGAAACACCTCCCACAAACCCAGGCTGAACAAGTAAGGCACTGTTGCCAGTGGACGGGTCTGAGGAGGTAGCAGCCAGTCATTGATGAGACTGCAGAACAAATGATGCAGCGAACGTGGCGCTCTGAGACCTAGATGCCTGAGGGGTCGTGCTCACCATCTGAGGAGCTGGAGCACTGACCACCTGTGGAGGAGGGTTCATCATCTGAGGGGGACTAGTGAACTGCGGAGAAATACCTGTGCTGGTGGGGATGGCACCATTGTGCGCTTGTCGCGGAATGAAGGCTGCATTTGCCACCTGCCACTGATACACTAAAGCTGATTGTCCTGACTGAGGATTACGTGGTTTGTCTTTATTCTCCTGCTGCTTGGGGTACTGCTGCTGGTCAGGGTACTGCTTGTACCTCTTCCAGTCGGGTTTCTGTGTATTCTCCCCCTGGTCCTTCTAGGGTTTGTTTGGACCATGGCCATTACTCTGAGAACGGCCTTGATGCCGGGGTTCAGTCTGCTATTGCTTCCCAGACGTAGCAATATCTTTCCTGTTCCATGACTGTTGCCTACGAGCTTGGTACCCGTACGCAGTGAAGAATGCATCAGCGTTTTCCACCATTTGGTTGGCATCCTTTACTTTGTAGATCTTGAGCTGAGCCATAAGCTCTGCAGGCCACGACTTTTCCAGCTGTGTACACAGCACAAGGACAATTATTCCCTCTCACGCGCAAGGGGTCTCATCTTTCTCCATCCACTCGCCTAAGTACACACTGGGACGGTCGAGAAACTGAACAGCTGTCTCCTTTTCCTGGAAACGCGCCCTCATGAACTGATTCCTGGCATCATCAACCGTGAGACCGTACACTTTGATAAGTGCGGTCTTCATCATCTCATACGTGAGATTGTCTCTGCGAATTCTGTGGAGAATATCGAGGGCAGGGCCCTCAAATAAGCTAAGAAACTGTAGCCGCTTAGCTGCCTCGTCCAGCTCGTACAGCTGCGCCATGTCCTCGAAACGAGCTATGAACGGCTCAATTTGCTCGGCTTCACTGTACGAAGGAAGCTTGAGACGTGGGGTTGCTAGAACAGGTGCTAGGAGAGCACTCGTGGAGCTCGGGTTGGCTGCACCCGATGTGCCCGAAGCCAAGGAGTCTTGCTTGATATGTTTCTCACGTGCCTCGCGCTCGGTACGCTCGTGTTCACGTTCTTTCTCACATTCCTCGTGCTGTTCTCGCTCGTGTTCCTATTCTCTCTCACGTTCCTGGCGCTGTATTTTCCGCTCTTCACGGGCGTCATTCTCACGTTGCTGTTCATAATTGTACCGAGAGAGCACATAGTCTTTAATTTCCTGGGAGTTGGTAAGCCCAATATCCTTGGCTTCCTGTACATTTATACTGGTTGCCATAATGCTCAGACTGAGTGAAATAAAGACTGATATACTGGCTGCTATTCACCAGTCGAATGCTAGTACTCGAGAATAAAGAATATAGGCACAGTCTGGTGGTGACCAGTTTAGTTAAACTGGTAAAGGAGAAATGAAAAATTGATACTGGATGGGAAAACTTACATAAAGTTATTAAAGCAAAATCAATAACCTTCAGCAAGGTAGTGCCTATAAACATTAATAATAACTAATACCTAGCAACGAGTGAGTGAGTTTATTCCGTTAATAACTTCAACGCTAGGAGTTACTGTAATATCCTGGAATGAGGTCGTCAGATGTCACGGGGGGAGTGAAAATACAAATATGACACATGCAATTAATTAATTAGTCGACAGACACAAAGAATTGACTTGTGAAATCAAGTAGTATATTTTACTTTTACGCTGGCTTACCTCGCCTATTCTCTAAAGACGAGAATTTTTAAAACTTTCTCAACAGTACACAGCAGAGACTAATCACTCAAGAATGCTGTATTGGTCGTACTGTTGGCCTCTGAGAAAGTGACCTCACCCCTGACAGTCAATAACTAATAATAATAATAGGAAGGTTCTTGCTGCTGCTAACTCCTGCCCTAAATACCAGTCGTGATTAATATGGGAAATTTGTGCAAACCCGGAGTAGCAAACGAAAGTTAGCACAATGTGGTGAAATCATACACGACTGTTACATTTAACAGAACTCAAAGAAAAGAAAAGAACTGTAAATTTATTAATTACAACAGGATTAATTTACGTTACAAAAATCTCAAATTCAAAAGATCAGAGTAAAAGAAATACACTCACTCACGCACTCAAAACCAATAGCTAAATAACCTTAAACTTAGAAAAACAAAGAACGAAAATATTGGTCAGTGGAGATGAGACCGTCACTGCGAAAGACTGGGCATCTGCCGGATACTACTCGAAGCACTGCAGTCGCTATTGACGTCTACTACAGCCGATCACCAACTCGATGGGGAGATACAGGAAACGCCGAAACTGCTGGAGACTTGGAAGCCGCTACGATGAGAGACTTGCTCCGCTCTCTGCACGACGACTTAATCCCGTGGCTGTTCAAAACTGACTAACTTATTCATAAGCCCGGGACACGAGTGTGAGTAATCGGCGTGGCTTAACTCAACGGTTAAAGAGGCAAGGGCGTGGGAACGACAATTACGCAAAAATATTGCTCAGTGAATAGCACCGTCTGTGCATAAAGACGGTCACTTAGGAAACAATGATGAATGTTTTGAAAGCTCGTTACAAATGTGAGTGCGAAAGCGAGTGGTTAACAGACTGAGCGAAATTCTACAGATTTCAGAAATGTTCAAGCGTTCCTACTATAATGCTAAACATTGTCACGAACTACCATACTAATATTACGATCTAGGAATTTCGTGACAAAGATGTGGAGATTGGCCTGAGAGGAAGGTAGAGTCCTGGAAGATTGGAAGTCAGGTATAAATTATTCTCCTGTACAAAGGGAAAGGGGAAAAAGAAGTGTTTGGTAATCATTGGGGCATTTGTCTTCTTAGTATAATAAGAAAAGTATGAAAGGATACTTACTGACAGAGTTAGGGAAATTACAGAGGAATTACTTGGAGAAGGATATGGAGGTTTTCGGCAGGGAAGATGTTGTGTAGATTAGATATTCATTCTTAGGTCTTTAGTGGAAAAGTTTCTAGAGAAGGTAAAGAAGTTGTATGCAGCCTTCATGGATTTGGAGAAAGCATATGACGGGGTGGATAGATGAGGAATGTGGAAAGTATTAACCCTGGACAGGTAACTCAAGGTCCATTGGACCCCAATCAAAATTTGTTTATTTTTTTATATATCATAAAAAAAAACTTGAGGGACCTTACTCTCCCTACTTCCTGATAGTAAGGCAGATTAGGGAGGTGATGGGGTCATTCCTGCATCTGGCACAGATTTGGCACTAGAGGGGCACTTGGGCCAGCGTTACCTGTGGTGTAACTAAAAAAATGGCAACCTTTCTAGGGTTAAACCTGCTATTGTTAGCAAAAGTGTGTGTTATCCTGGAAAATATGTTATATTTTGTATTAGATATACTTGTGCTCAGGACTACGTACATAAATGTGAATTTATGAGTTTTTACCCATGTAACTGGTCATTTCTGTTTACTGTAAACAGATTCTTCTTTTTTTTTTTCTCACATATTCTGTCTACCTAAGTTCTGAATATGTTGTGATAAGTTTATAACCTATATTAAGTTTATAAACCTATTTTAAAACTGTATAAAAGTTATGTAAAATATGTATATATTCCCTCTGAAAATTATGTAAGAAAATTGTATCTTTTTTACTTTCCCATTTGCAGCTATGTTTCAGTTACCCTGTTACTCCTTTTGTATGAAGAAAGTCTCACCCATGGTCTAAAAGGAGGGGCAAAGGAAAAAACAGATTTCACACAATTTTCAACAAACCAGCTTAGTTAAAAAAAAAAATAATAAAAACTTTTTATTACTTTTTAATGTTTTTTTTTTTACTTATATGTTCTTGCTTTTAAGATTAAATGAAACAAGACAGATGAAATTTCAGATATACCAAAGAATATTTCAATACAACAAATGTAAGTACTTTAAATTTTTTCGTCGGGGTCCAATGAACCCGGAGTTACCTGTGGTGTACCATAAAAAAAAGGGTTATCTGTTTAGGATTAAGAATATATGATGTAAATGGGAAGTTGCTGAATGCCGTGAAGAGCATGTTTGAGGGGGCTACGGCTGCGGTGCGTGTGGATAGAGAAATGAGTAAATTTTTCTGTATGAATGTTGGATTGAAACAGGGATGTGTCATGTCCTCATGGCTGTTCATATGGATGGGGTTATAAAAGAGGCACAAGATAGGGCAGTGGATGTTAGAGTGACCCTAATGAGAGAGGGCAGTGTTTGGAAACTCCCTGTACTGTTGTTTGCAGATGATACTGTATTGTTAAGTGAAGGCGAAGGGGAACTGCAAGGCTTGGTGAATGACTCTGGGAGAAAGTATAAGAAACGGAGTCTAAATGTAAATGTAGGGAAGAGTAAAGTTATGGTCTTCGAAAGAAATGAAGCCACTGAATGTACAGTGAGGCTGGATGAGGAGAAAACGGAAAATGTGAGTGCGTTTAAGTACTTGGGTAATGTGATGATTAAGGATAGAGATTTAGAGGGTGAAGTGCTTGAAACGGTACAGCAAGGAAGAAAGGTTGCTGGTTCTTTGGAATCAGTGATAAGGAACAAAGAAGTGAGCATGGAAGTAAAAATGTTGCTGCATGACAGTATTGTGATACCGACCCTAACGTATGAAACTGAAGCTTGGATCTTGTTGGAAGGACACAAGTCAAGAGTGAAAGCAGTGAAAATGAGTTATCTGAGAGAGGCATGTGGAGTTAGGTGGAGAGACAGACTGACAAGTGAGGAAGTGAAGAAGCATTGTGGTGTGGACGTGGATGTGATAGAAAGCGTTAGGAGAAATGCAATGAGGTAGTTTGGCATGTGGAGAGGATGGAGAGTGAGAGACTAACGAGGAGAGTGTATGCGAGTGAGGTGGAGGGGGGAAGAGGGAGGGGGAGGCCAAGGATGAGGTGGAGGGAGGGAGAGGGAAGGGGAGCCCGAGGATGAGGTGGAGGGATGGGGTAGAAAAGTATATGAAAGAGGGGGGTGTAAGGAGGGAGCAGGGCAGTGAAATGGTGTTGGACAGGGCGACATGGAGGTGATTTGTTTGTGGCAACCCCTTACGAGATTGAGACGTCTGGCAATAAATAGAGTATTGCAGTCAGTAAGTGCTCCTTCATTTTTTACCTGCTGAACAATCACAGTAGTGAAAAACTTAATCTAGTTCGTCACAAGAAGCTTCTGAAGAAACAAGTTTTAACTAAAAGATTAAGCTGAAACTTGGTTTAATTTTTTTTTATCACAACATTTCTTGTTGTCCCAGCATCCGCAGGTGCCACTAGCGATAAACACCTCTAAGAGCGAGGCTTTGTACCTGCCTCGCCACTGAAAGGTGTGAGAGCATCATGTAATGTGATGTTTACTTTCAGATTCTCACCTCGACTCTGCAGTGGTCGCCAGTGAATATAAGTTAAGCATATTGGAAACATTCATTCTGCATTTATTTGTCAGCCATTGTAGCCGCATTAACTTAAATTCACTAGCGTCCAGAATGCAAGGGGTCGTGGTGTTGGAATCCAAAAGGAAACATAATTTTACGTGATGCTCTCACACCTTTCAGACATGTAGTGGCGAGTTGGCTACGAGGCCTCGCCCTTAGAGGTGTCTAACCCACTCAGTGTTATATTGCAAACTGTCATTTCGCATTAATTGTCAACCATCGTGGCCGCATTAACTTAAATTCACTGGTGCCCCCATTGCAAAGGGTCGGGGTATGGGAATCTGAAAGGAAACACCACATTTCGTGATGCTTTCATATCTTGTAGACCCTCAGTGGCGAGGCGGCTACGAGTCCTCGCTCTTAGAGGTGTTTAATGGACTCAGTGGTATGTTACAAACTATCATTCTGCATTTATATATAAATATATATCATCAGCCATTGCAGACCCACTGCTGAACAGAGAACTCCCCCAACCTACTCCACGAATTCCTTAACTGAGACAATCTCTGCCACGTTTTGCCTTCTAATTTCTCTACCTAATCTCTCCACCCCTTATCTGGCCAATTTCTGTTATGCTTAAAATCTCTTGGAGTCCAGTCAGTCAGCCTCTTGATGTTTCTGCTATCTCTTATTTTTGCTTCACTTTTACTTCTGTTCTTTTATAATTTCTATATTGTCTCCGACTTTAGTCTGCCCTCTCACCCAAGTTGATCTTTTTCTGTCTCTTGAAGATGTTCTCAACAATGACCTATCTATTAATCTTTTAGAACAGATTGGTTGATTTTCCATCGAGCTTGGCAGTTTCCAGGTCTCACAATCATATGTTAGAGCTGGGATAATAGTCACTGTATACTTTACGTTTCATGCTTATTGGGCGGCTTCTCTTCATGATGTTTCTATGTTTAGTGAAAGCTTTCCATCCAACTGCAATACGTCTTTTTATTTCGCAGTTATGGTCTTCCCTTAGTTTTAGTATTTGCCCGAAGAAATTGTACTCCTCGACTCTTCAAGAATTTCTTCACTTTTTTCTGATGACGCTCTGTGGTGTATTTGGGTTGTACATTAGTTTTACTCTAGTTCATCTATAGCCCTACATTAAATCTTTCTCTCTTTAGGATATTTAACATTCTTGCAATGTATCTACTGTTTCTGAGATTAGGACAGTGTCATCTGTAAATCTGAAATTGTTTAGGTTTTCTCCATCTATGTTTACTCCTTTCTTCTCCCACTGTAGCTTTCTGAAAAAATTTTCTTGGCATCCAGTAAATAATTTTGGCGAAACTGTATCACCTTGACGCACTCCCTTCTCGGTCTTAACTTTTTCCAAGTCTTTACTGTAGCAGTTTCCTCTTTATATATGTTTTCGAACAGTTTTATGATGTTCTCATTTACTTCTCTTTCCCGCAATGGATTTATAACTGGCATGTGCTCCATTGAGTGAAAAACCTTGTCAAAATTAACAAAACGTAAGCACAGTAGTTTATTATATTCTGTAGTTTTTTCAGTTACCTGATTTACTGTGGGTAGGTGATCAGTAGTCTAAGCTAATGGATAGGTAGTTACTACGATCTTTTGAGACACGTTTTTTGCAAAGCCAAATAACTACAGTATTGGATTTCACCATGTTTTAGGAATTTCCTTCTTTTTTATACACAGATACGTAAGTGGGCGAGCCTGTTTTGTACTTCTACCCCTGCATCCCACAGTAAATCTGCTACTATTCTATCTTCTCCTGGGATCTCCTTTTTTTTTCATATTTTAAGAGAAATGTTTCTTCGTCGGGTGTTATCTCAGATATTTCACTTAAGTCAACTGAAAAGTTAGCTACTGGTGCTATTGTCTTTGATACATACAGTTCTTTGTAAAATTCTTCAACTCTTTTCACCCTCGTATCTCTTCATTTAATGACTTCACTGTTTTTATTCTTCAGTGATATAATTTGTTTCTTTCCTAGTGCCATTTTGCTTCGGACCAGATTCAGTCTTTTTCCTTTTGTGATGGTTTCTTTATATGATCCATGTTTCTCTTTCCCTTTTTCTTCTCTGTTTCTTGTTGATAAGCTTATTTAATTCTGCTCTTTCTATTTCATATTTCTTTCTTTTTATTTTTATCTCCTTTCTACTTTTCATATGCTCGATGGGCATTTTTGAATACTTTTTCTTTTTTTAAATAACTGAACAGGGAAGGAAAAACAAATGTGTTATGCTACGTTTTCGACTGTCAACTCCTTGCTCCTCGGATACGTATGTTTATGCTAAGGTTCTTGCAAGACCGGGTCTGTGCATACAACTGATAGAACAGGGCGTAAAAACTCGGCTGAGACCAAACTGACAAACATATATTAACCAAATTCGCAATTCCAGAGCGAGATACGATATTACACAAATACACAAGACAGATGGCACAAAACAGATATATATAGACATGGTAGTGTTAAAGCACAGACCACTTACAACAGGACTTAAGAATGTACAATAAAGTTATGATATAGCACAGATATTCATAGCAAGATTCTGACACTGAAGTTGTAGTATAACATGAGTCACTTACATTGTAACTTGAGCACTGAATTCACATTACAAGACATGGCACTTATACACTGGTAGGGGCTAGACACTAAATCTTCCTGGGCGATTCACACTTATAGGTCCGGTAGGGAATAAGTCACTGGTCACTGTTCCTCCCGTAGGAGGCACGGGACTTTCGTCGTGGGAGGGGTTCCCCGAGATGTATCACTTGGCGGTGTAATAGGAGGCCCGCCTCCCTTTGGGCCTCGACGCAGTGTCTGGGCCTCTGGGCCAGGGCTGAAGAGGGAAAGTAGGCGCGCCTGACGGCGCCGACTTCTGGGAGTGGAGGCCCAGTCTCCTGGATCGGGTAGGCCTCGCCCTGGGGTCCTTGGCACGCCCCAGGGTGACTGGAGGTTGTGGTCCCTTTGCGCTTTGGGTCGCCATCAGGATAGGACCGCAGCAACCTCTGGCAGTTGGAGTCGCCATCAGGGTAGGGCTGCAGCGACGTCTCTGTCGGGACTGCACCAGGTGGGGACGTCCTCGAGAGGCCGGTTGTAGGGCAAGGACTCCGAGACTACCAAGAGGGCCTTGCCAACACTCCTCCACCAGCAGGTCCTCCAGGGGATTACCTCTGTGGGGAGAGGAGATTTTCCACCCGGCCACAGGAGGGGTGGTGGGCTGGGCAAGGGACGTCCTATTAAGGAAATGCCCCAGAGACAGAGGGTGAGGTGCAGACAATGGCCTGCTCTGTCGTCCCTGTGCGGTCTGATGCCGACATGGTGGTTCCCCTGTCTCTTAGGGGTACAGGGAGAGAGCAGGCAGTGGCCTGCTCTACCCTGCTTCTCGAAGAGGGGAGTGAACCTCCTGTAGGTGAGGAGCTGACGATGGCTGGCTCAGCCTCGAGCCCAAAACGGACGGAGGCCTGTGTCGCTGTCCTACAGGAGGTGGCAGCTGAGAGGCGGACGATGGCCTGCCCTATCTCAGACCCGACACAGATGGTGGCCAGTGTCACAGCGCTTCCCCTGGGGGATACTGCAGTAGAGGAGCGGACGATGGCCTGCTCTTCCTCTAGTCCGACACGAACGATGGCCTGTGTCGCGACTCTGCAGGGGATGGTAGCTGAGGAGCGGAAGATGGCCTGCTCTTCCTCTAGCCAGCATGGACTGTGGCCTGTTCCACGGTGCTACTTGGGATTGTGAGGACAATCCCGCCCCTTACCTGATGAGGGCTGCTCTGGCCGGAACCTAGGTGATTTTCACAGCATACCTTGTTGGTCCCACCTGGAAACGCTCCATGCCTTACCTGCCTCCCCGTTGGTTCCTCCTCGGGTGGGAGGCTGGTGTTGTCCTCCTCACTAACGTTTTCTTTCTCTGCTCGGGTGGGGAGGCTTGCGTGGTCCGCCTTACTGATATTTCCTGCCTCTGCTCATATTTCACCACCTTCGCTGGGGGAAAGTCACGTCCTCGTGGCTGGAGGTGGCATGTATCTGTGAGGGTGGTTTGTTGTGTGGGTCTGAGGTGGTGGAGAAAAGCAGACCAGTGTAGTGTGCTAAGGTTGGGTGGTTGGTGGGGCATGTATGCCACGCGTAGCACGGAAGTGTGGCGTGTGTGGTGGAGGAATCGGAGGAGGTGTTGTGTGCCCTGTACTCGGTGGTGCCGACTGTGAGGTTGGAGCCAGGTCACTCGCTGGATTTGCATGGTGGACAGAGTGGTGGCTCCTGGCTGAATGCTGGCTAGAGGTGGTGCTGGTCGTCTTTTATGCTGGGGTGTTGGGGGTGTGGACATCTTTCCCTTGGGGATTTGGCAGGGTGGAATCTTCCACCAGGCTTGGTGTATAGGTAGGGTGATGGGGGTTGTGTTGGGTGTTGGTGTGTGTGGTTTGCTTGTGGTAGGCGAGGTGGTGGGTGTGGGTGTGGATGTCTATCGTGCAGGTGGGTGTGAGAGGCGGCCGGAACGGGTTGTGGTGATGGTTAAGACCGGGGTGGATGGTGAGCGGGAATGTGATGTGGGAGCGGTGAGAGGCGGAGCTTCCAGTGGTGAGGTGAGGGAGGTTGAAGGTGGCGGTGAGGTGGTGGTTTTGTCTGAGAGGTGGGCTTGGGGGTTAGTGAGGTGGGGAGGGGGTGGAGGTGTGTGGTGTGTGTGTATGTGGGGATGAAGGAGGGTGGCTTGGCGGTGATCTGGGCGTTACGGGGCTGTGCAGCTCAGTTGGTGGCGTGGTGGTGAGAGGCTCATCTGTTGGTGAGGTGTGCATGGGCGAGGGTGAAGGTGAGGTGCTAGGGGGTGGGGAAGAGGAGGTCGGGGGGGTGAGGAGGTGGGGGAGGATGAGTAGTACTGAAAGGAGTCAGGCGGCAATTGGTGATCCGTCACTTGGGGTGTGGTGGGGTGGGTGGTGGGGGTTGGGGTGGGTGGGGAGATTGTTGCTCTGTACGGCCGCATGAGTCGGTATCCGTAGGTGTGGTGTCTGTTGTGGTAATTTATTGTGACTTGGTAGGGGTTGAGGATGGTGTTAGTGTAGGGCCCTGTGAAGCGGGGGGAGATTTTGTCTGGGGTGGGGAGCTGGGCAACTACAACTAAGTTTCCTGGTTTGTAGGGGTTGGTGGGGGTTATGTCCAGTTGTAGGTCTTGGTGTTGTTGGAGGTGATGTAGTCATCTCTTGAGGTGGAGGAGGCGATTGGATGCTGGGGGAGTGGAGGGGGGTTGGAGGTGATGTCTTAATAGCAAGAGGAGGAGAGTTTCACAGAAAACCCTCTCGTGTGAGGAGGACGATTTTCACGTGGACAGGCCAGTCCTCGTCTTTTGTTTCTTGTATTTTCGCCTGCATTTGGTTCAGGAGTGTATGGTGGCTTCATTCACACATCCTGTTTCCTTGTGGCCAGTAGGGAGATGACTGGGATATCTTGTAGCCGAAGATGGTAGACAGCTCTTCCCATACGTGGCTGGTGAATTCGGGAGTATTTTCAGGGTGAATGGCCCGTGGAATGCCGAAGTAAGGGAAGACGTGATGGACAAGGGCATCGGCTGTACTGACAGCATTGTGTTCTCTGGCGGGGCAGGCGATCAGGAACATAGAATACACATCAACGAACGTGATGATGTGTTTGTACCCGGATTTGGGTGGTAGGGGCCCGACAACGTCGACTGATAATAGTTACCAAGGTTTGTGGGCTGTGATTCTCCCTGATAGGCCGGTGGTGCAGGTGATATTTTTTGCCAGGTTGCACGCTCGACAGGCTTGCATAACTTGCTTGGCCATGGTGGTGGGGTTGGGTGTCCAGTAGATGTCAGAGAATACTTGAGTGAGCTTTTTGATGCCCAGGTGAATGCCACTGTCAGAGTGTAGGTGGGTCATGGCGTCAAGGGCGATGTTGGGGTCCAGCACTATGTGGCTGGACTGTGTGAACAAATGGTCTCCCTGTTGATGTAAGTTGGTGAATATGTGGGATGGTATCCATGGGGGGCGATCCTCCGTTTGCCTTTACTGGAGCAGGGCGAGCTTGGTGAAGATGGATTGTATGGGAAGGTGAAACAGGGCACTGGCGTTGGTGTGCAGTTTGCCTGGGCGGTATGCTATTTCATAATTAACCTGCCGAGTCCCATCGATGTACGATGCACGTCGCTACTTTTTTCCGCGGACAGACCCAACGACGTGCATCATACGTCATGCAATTGCAAGGCCCATTGTGTGCACATTTTTCAATATTCGCGGGTGATTTTTGGTAGGCATATGTGGGAGAACTTCCTCTACCTGCTGTCAAGCGGGGATACTGCCTGGACCCACCTAATCCCTCCTT
>JAGKTI010010847.1:13772-27667 GCA_018397915.1 Birgus latro
TCAAGCGGGGATACTGCCTGGACCCACCTAACCCCCCCTTCCCCCCCTCCCCCCACACTAGGCAATTCATCTGTTAGCAGTAACCTAGCCAGTAAAGGTATGTTCCCCCACGGTCTCTCCAATGACGAAACTCACGGTGAAAGTGATTCCTGAGGTGGAGGACAAAGAAACAAAGAAGCTAGAGGTAGAAACAAACAGAAGTGATGAGATGGTAATGTCGTAAAGGAAGGTGCCATATATTGGGGTTTTGGGTGAGTGAACATTGCTTATAAACGCCTATATTATTGTGTGAAAACCAATATAGACTTGTACTAAACATAAATTCGTACCAAATAAATGAAATAAATACGTAATTTAAAGTGGCTTGAATTAGTTAACCCTTCCATAGTTCGTTTTCGTTAGCCAGGTACCCTGGAAAAGAAGGAAAACATAAGGTTGAGTGACACCTGTATCAACATTTTTTAACCTCAGGATCGCGATTTCTCTATGAATTTTCGATGTTTTTCACCAAAAGCGAAGGTTTCAGCCAAAAAACAAAAAGTAAAAAATCGGTCGGGATCTGGGGGTAGGCTGGGTAAAAAAACGATCGGGACTGGGCAGGTTAAATTCCTCCAGGGTTTCTCACCATCGAAATAGTTGGGCATTGTGTGTTGTAGACTGGCATACCCATGAAGGGATTGGTGGTCCGTGATGATAGTGACCTGGGTGCCCGAGAGGTAGGTCCGGAAATGTTCAAGGGCCCATATGATGCCCAGGCACTCCCTTTTCGTGGCAGTATAGTTCCTTTAAGCTTAGCTGAGGGTGCGGCTGGCACAGGCAATAATATGTTCTTGCCCCTCTTGTACCTGTGCGAGGACGCTTCAATGGCTATCAGGGATACATCTATGTACAACCGGAATGGAAGGCTGTAATCAGGGAAGGCAATGATTGGGGCGAAGATTAATTTGTTTTTGAGGGTGTTGAAAGAAGAGATCCACTCGTCGTTCCAAGTGAAAGGTTCATCCTTTCTGGTCATGTCGTGTAAAGGTTTGGCGATGTGGGCAAACCCTTTCACGAAGCACCTGCAGTATGACGTGAGCCCCAGGAAGGCGCATACTACTTGGTGTACATCTCGTGGCAGGGGTAGGTCTGTGATGGTGCACAGTTTGTCGGGGTCGGGGGAGATGCCGTCTCCTGAGATGATGTGGCCCAGGAAGGCCACAGATCGTGCAGCCAGAAAACACTTAGAAGGCTTAAGTTTCAATCCTGCTCGGTGGATGCACATGAACACTTGTTTAAGGCAGTGGAGGTGCTCAGGCCAAGTTCTGCTATAAACGATGACGTCGTCGAAATAGGCCAAGCAAACTTCCCAGGTGAGGCCACTGATGATGAATTCCATTAGGCAGGAGAAGGTGGCCGGGGCATTGCAGAGTCTAAATGGGGGGATGTGTAATTGGTAGTGCTTCCCATTGCTGGTCAAAAAGGCCGTCTTGCCCCAGTCGTCTGGATGTACAGAGACTTGCCAATAACCAGACTGGAGGTCCAAGGTGGGAAACCAAATGGCCCCGTGGAGGGAGTCAAGAAAGTCGTCGATCCTGGGAAGTGGGGTGGCATCTTTTATGGTCACATCATTTAGGCATTGGTAATCCACACAAAATCGCAGCGTGCCATCCTTTTTCTTGACTAGCACTATGGAGGAGGACCACTGGCTGGTGGAAGGTCATATAATGCTGGCATCAAGCAGTTCCTGGACCTGCCGGTCTTCTTCCGCACGTTGGTTCGTTTTTTTTAAATATTTTTAACGAGATGGTTGTTGAATGGGTGGTCCGTTGGTGTGGATTTCATGCATCAGGTAAGCGGTGTGGCCGCTGTCCGCGGATCTTGATGCGAATACTCGTAGGTCTTGAAAATCCAAGAGTAGTTATTGGAGGGTCTTTGTCTGGTGTGGGGAGAGGTGGTTGGGCAGGGGGGGAAGGGAGAGGGGGGATGAGAGGGGGTGTTGCACAAGGCTCGGACTCTTCCATTTCTCCGATGACCAGCCCCTCTGGGAGGGTGAATGGGATGGTGAACAAGTTGGCGATCTGTGGTGGGAGAAAGGTAGGGGACAGTAGGCAGGGGGAGAGGGCTCCTGACAGTAGGTCCGGGGAGAATAGGATGGTACTGTTGGTTGAGCTGGAGCCAGGCCTCGTGCTAGGGGAGGATGGTAAGGGTGGTGGCGATGGCAGTGGGGAAGGTGGGGTGGGTGGGAGGTGTAGGGGGGACGGTTCGGTGGTGGGGTGGGTGGGGGAGAGGGAGAGTTGCACATGCAGAGAGCATGCAGAGAGGCCAAGGTGGGTCTGTGGGTTGTTGAAAGTGCAGACATGCTCGTGTGTAGCTCCTGGAGAAGGTCCAAACCCAGATAGCCATCTTACGCATGTCACAGGGAGTCAGATATTATAAATCGGTGTTGAGCCGAGACTTGTTGATGGCTGTCGGCTCGTAAGGCCCGTGTTTCCCCACGGATAGGCAGGGCGGCCATCCCCTGCATCCATAAGGTGGGCTGAAGTGGGGAGAAGGGGGCCAAAAGCCGATTTATGATGGGAGTAGAAGTGTGTGTAGAGGGATGACCTGGCTGTTCCCAAGTCAACCAGTAGCCTTGCCTTGACCCCATTCAGCCTCATCTTGCCGTAGACTGGGGGGCCGTATCTGTGAGAGGTGGCCCCCGCCACTATGGGGAGGTGTGGGGGCGGGCCTAAAAATCCAGCGGGACATAGTATTCTTCCTCTGTTACTTCCCCGGGGTCGGGGTCGGTGCTGTCTGCTGGTGGAACATCATCTTTGATGTCTTCTGTTTCTGCTGAAGAAACCTTGTGGTGCCCTTGGACATTGGCTCTCCGTCGGGATGCTTCGAGCTGTTCGCGGATGTCATGTAAGGGACATCTGTGATTGTAAGCTGAAAATTCCCACGGGTTTATTGTTATAAGATTATTGTTTTCTTTGTGGTTGGGGTGCTTTTTGGTTGGATGAGCCTTTGGTATAGTGGGAATAGTTGAGGGCCTCGGTAGGGCTGAGGAAGGCTTTGGTTTGGAGGGTGGTATGGGTCCCTTTGTGGGAAACTTGCTGACAGCACCAATGTGTTGTGGGGTGGGGTGGGCAGCGAGGAGGCATCGGATCAGCTGGGTATCTTTGTCTAGGTCTCCCGTTGGGTCGTGTATGGTGAAATGTTCTTTCGCTGTGCCCGGGAGTATACATAGTAAATTATTAAACACATGTTGTCCCGGGTTTCTGCATCCGCGCCTGGGTATGTAGCAGTGAAGAGTCACCTTGCCTGGATCATTGTGTTGTCCATGTTTCCGTCAAACATGAGGAAGTCGAGTTGTGATAGGGCTACAACTGCTCCTAGGGACGGGGTAATTGCCTCCGTTGCAATTTTCACAAACTTAACCCATGACAGCACAGGGACGATGTTTGGTGCAATATTTGCCACTGCTTTGCTCAAGTGAGGTAGGGTCACTGCTATTTTTTGTTGGTCATTGTCAAAACCAATGTCCAATATTGGTTTGACCATTTCCAGGTACTGTATGTGGTGATATCATACTGCTCTGGGTCGAACTTTGGTAGTGGTATGTGTGATTTGGCCGCCATTTTGGTAAACTTCCCTTGTTCCTTGTTGCTGCCGACTGGATAAAGAACCACCACTAGCCACCAGTGTTATGCTACGTTTTCGAGGGGTCAACTCCTTGCTCCTCGGATACGTATGTTTACGCTAGGATTCTTGGCAAGATCGGGTCTATGCATACAACTGAAAGAACAGGGCATAAAGACTCGGCTGAGACCAAACTGACAAACATATGTTAACCAAATTAACAATTCCAGAGCAAGATACGATATTACACAAATTCACAAGAAAGATGGTACAAAACAGATATACAGTATATGGACATGGGAGAGTTAAAGCACAGACCACTTACAACAGGACTTAAGAATGTTCGTTGAAGTTATGATATAGCACAGATATTTATAGCAAGATTCTGACACTGAAGTTGTAGTATAACATGAGTCACTTACATTATAACTTGGGCACTGAATTCATATTACAAGACATGGCACTTATACACTCGTAGAGGCTAGACACTAAATCTTCCTGGGCGATTCTCACTAACAGGTCTGACGGAATAAGTCACTGGTCACTGTTCCTCCCGTAGGAGGCAGGGGACTTTCGTCATGGGCCGGGTTCTCTGAGTTGTATCACTGGGCGGTGTAATAGGAGGCCCGCCTCCCTTCAGGCCCCAACATGGTGGCTGGGCCTCTGGGCCAGGGCCAAAGAGGGAGAGTAGGCGCGGCTGACAGCGCCGACTCCTGGGAATGGAGACCTGGTCTCCTGGATCGGGTAGGCCTCGCGCTGGGGTCCTTGGCATGCCATGGGGTGACTGGGGGCTGTGGTCCTTGCTCCTTGGGTCGTCGTCAGGGTAGGACTGCGGCAACTTCTGGTGAGGGGAGTCGCCATCAGGGTAGGGCTGTGGTGACGTCTCTGTCGGGACTGCACCAGGCAGGGACATCCTCGAGAGGCCAGTTGTAGGGCAAGGACCCCGAGACTACCAAGAGGGCCTCGTCAACATTCCTCCACCAGCAGGTCCTCCAAGGGATCACCTCCGTGGGGAGAGAGGAGATTTCCCACCTGGCCACAGGAGGGGTGGTGGGCCGGGCAAGGGATGTCCTCTTCAGGAAATGCACCAGAGACGAGGATGAAGAGTGGATGATGGCCTGCTCTGCTTCCCCTGTGTGGTCTGATACCAACACAGCGGTTCCCCTGTCTCTAAGGGGTACAGGGAGAGAGCAGGCGGTGGCCTGCTCTACCCTGCTCCCTGAAGAGGGAGTGAACCTTCTGTAAGTGAGGAGCGAATGATGGCGAGCTCAGCCGCAAGCCCGACACTGACAGTGGCCTGTGTCGCGGTCCTACAGGAGGTGGCAGCTGAGGGGTGGATGATGGCCTGCCCTATCTCAGACCTGAGACGGACGGTGGCCGGTGTTGTGGCGCTGCCCCTGAGGGCTACTGCAGGAGAGGAGCGAATGATGGCCTGCTCTTCCTCTTGTCCAACATGGACAATGGCCTGTGTTGCCACCCTGGAAGGGATGGTAGTTGAGGAGCAGACGATGGCCTGCTCTTTCTCTAGCCCAGCATGGACTGTGGCCTTTGGCACAGCGCTACTCGGGGTTGTAAGGATAATCCCGCTCCTTACCTGACGAGGGCTGCTCCAGCTGAAACCTAGGTGATTTCCACTGCGTACTTGGCTCGGTGTTGGTTGGGAGCGAGAGGGACATATTGTAGTTGCACAGGTAGGTCGGTCTGGCCCGAAAACACTCCGTGCCTTACCTGCCTCGCCATTGGTTCCTCCTCGGGTGGGGGGCTGGTGTCATCTGCCTCACTAACGTTTTCTGTCTCTGCTCGGGTGGGGGGGTTTGCGTGATCCGCCTTACTGATATTTCCTGCCTCTGCTCTTATTTCAGAAAAAAAAATCCATACTCCAGATTACTGGTGTCCTCCATTCATAAAAAATCTGTGACAGTTGGACTTGAACTGTCATAGGTTGAAGTTTTGGGGGAAACAACTCCGAGGAAGCGGGTTCCAATGAGATGTAGTTCTGGGATTAAAAGACTTCTAATAGGCGGAAGTTCTGTAATATGGCAGTGTGACATTCCAGTCATGAGCACTACTAGATGCTCGTG
This sequence comes from Birgus latro, assembly GCA_018397915.1. Lineage (NCBI taxonomy): Eukaryota > Metazoa > Arthropoda > Malacostraca > Decapoda > Coenobitidae > Birgus > Birgus latro. The sequence continues at coordinate 19,457 of JAGKTI010010847.1, forward strand.
TAGCACAGTGGAAGGCATGGAGAGGTGGCACAATGGATGCAGCTTCGTCTGAACATTTGCCATAAAAGTGTCTAAAATAATGCAACGGAGAGAACATTTCTTCCCAGGTAGTTTATTTGTAAGAGCAGGGTTATTAATATTTCTAACAGCTTTGTTCTGAATTCTGTCTAGTTATTTTAGTGCAGCCTCTCCACACCCATTCCACAAGGGTGAGCAATATTCCAGCTGAAAGTGCACATGACTCTTTTTAACTATAGCTAACTGCTCATCAGTTAAGAAGCTACGAACTCTGTTCAATAATTCAAATTTCCTTGAGGGTGTTTTAGCAAGTGATCTGACATGAGAGGTCCAGTTGAGGGTATTGTTAAGTGAAGCACTGAGCATTTCAATACTTTTGGAGATAGGAACATTAGTAGCACTGAAGGTAATAAAAGAATCCAGCAATATCTGTCTCTTAGACAAGATTATTTTGTCCCCATTCAATGATCTTAGATTAGTCTTGATTTATGAAGATGGCTGTACTGAGTGGTGAGACAGAGATATTAGACTTTGTGAATGGGTGTTTAAGTGTGAATGAATTGTGAAGTGTTGAGTCATCTGCATATGAATGGATGGGATTGTGGGTGACAGGTTAGAGATCATTAATAAGAATTAGGAATAGAGTTGGAGCCAGAACTGATCCTTGTGGCATGCCGGCATTAACTGAGTGGAAATTGGAATATAAATCATCTACTGTACTTCTACTCTTATCTTGCAGTTGCTGAGATATGAGGAAATCAGAGGAACCAAAGAAGTTAGTCTATAACAAGGGAGTTCGGATAGCAGGGAATGGTGGCACACTCTTTCAAAAGCTTTAAAAATATCAAAAGCTGCTTCATGAGTTTCTGTACGTTGGTCAATTGACTGATCACGTCAGGAGATTGAGTATATCAATGCTAAATCTTTCATTGCTAAAACCATTCTGTGTATCACTAATTTGGTTGTAGGATTCAAGATGTTTAACTATGTGCCTATTCACTAGAATTTCAAATACTTTACCAAGAGAAGACGTGATAGCTATTGGTCTGTACTCAGAGGTTTTACGCCTGGTATCCCCGAAGGGCGGAGGCGTTGCCCCTGGGCAGAGGACTTTTTGATTGGGGCGTGCAGCATTTTACGACCGGATCCCCTTCCTGATGTCTACCATTGACCCTTGGGTGGATTCGATCCTCCGACCCTACGGCCAGAGTGGAGCGCTCTAACCCACTGAGCCAAAGCTGCTAGTCTGTACTCAGAGGAGTCAGTGGAACTTTTTTCTTCGGAATTGGCTTCGTTCCAAGAATTAGGGAATGAAGAAGTACATATGCATAGTCTAAATAATTTAGCTATAACAGAAGCAAGTTTTGGGGAACACTTTATCAAAATAATTGGAGGATTTCCATTTGAGCCTGGAGCTTTGATGGTTGGTAAAACGTCTAGGAAGATTTTTACGTATCTGGTCTGTATTTTAAGTGGAGCAGTTTCGGGAGAGTCAAGTTCTAGTACTGGGACGTTCTGGCTGATTTCCTTTAATGTAGAATTTCTGGCAAAGGTACTGGCAAGGATACTCGCTTTACCACGTGGATCATTTGTAATGTTACCGTCTGCAGATTATAGTGGGGGACTGGGTAATGACTTGTTAAAGTTATTATTGAAAGAACTGAAAGTTGACCACAATATTTTATTGTCATTAGGGCTGTTTAGTAGTTCTGATTCTTGGTTGTGAAGAAAGTTTGTTTTAGGGTGATTTATTACTGCTTTTGCATGGTTTGTAGCAATTCTAAATTGAAAGGGATTCAGATGTTTTTTTATTTTAGTACCGTTAAGAGTTATATGCTAATGACTTTTGGGCCGTCGCTCTGGCACAATTGCTATCAAATCATTTTGGGGAGTCTGATCTTTTAGCTAACTGTTGACTTGGTATGAACAATTCCATACCAGACTGTATTAAGTCATTAATGTGGGACTGGGTAGAACTGATGTCACTGGAGATGAAAGACTGCCATGGAATATCAGCATGATAACCTAAATCCATCCCAGTTCGCCCTATCAATGTGCCTTTGGGTCACTCTGACAAGTTCAGAACGGGGAGGTTTGGGGGAGCTGATTAATGAGGCTTTAATGAGATTGTGGTAGGAGGATCCAAGCGGTGACAGTACTTCTGTCCAGTACTGATGTGGATTATTTGCCAGTAATAGGTCCAAGAGATAGGCATTATGGTCAGGATAATCTGGTATTCTGGTTGGTTGTTTAGCCAATTACGTGAGATTAAACGATTAAGCAAGCAGCTCACATTCAAGACCAGTATCATCAGTCCTGGCAGAATGCAATAACCATTCCACATTATGGCTATTAAAATCACCCACAACGGTAATTTCAGTGCAAAGGGTGAGGTTAATGTTAGTCAACTGAGTGGATATGGAGTCAAATACACTCGGTTCTGAAGAAGCACTGGGTTAACAATAAACTACACAGATATACTTGGTAATACAGCAAACCCTTGATGATCGCGGGGGTTAGGGAACAGAGACCCCTGCGAGAATGGAAAATCCTATCTATCTATCTATAGCCAGACGCCCTAATCCCGCAAAGGGTGGCCGCAAACAAAACGCCTCCAAGTCTCTCTGTCACCCACCATTTGCCTACCCTCCCCCCAGCTCACTCCCCCCTCCCTCATATACCTCTCAACTCCATCCCTCCACCTCATCCTCGGTCTTCCCCTCCCTCTCCCTCCCTCCACTCCACCTACATACACCCTCTTAGTCAGTCATTCATTCTCCATTCTCTCCACATGTCCAAAACACCTCGCTGTATTTTATTTCTCCTAATCTTCTCAACTACATCCACATCCACCCTACAACGTTCCTTCACTTCTTCATTCGTCAACCTGTCCCTCCATGTCACCCCACATGCTCCTCTCAAGTAACTCATTTCCACTGCTCTCACTCTTGACTTGTTACCCTCTAGCAAGGTCCATGCCTCGCTTCCATACGTCAGGGTAGGGATTACGATACTATCATGCAGTGACTTCTTGACTTCCATACTCACCTCCCTGTTTCTCATCACCGCTTTCAGTCAACCAACAACCTTCCTTCCCTGCTGTACCCTTTCAAGTATTTCAAACCCCAAACTTCCATCCTTACTCATCACACTACCCAAGGACTTGAATGCACTCACATTCTCCATATCCTCACCATCCAACCTCACTGTGCATTCTGTGACTTCATTCCTCTCAAACACCATAACTTTACTCTTGTTTACATTGACTTTCAGATTCCTCTTCATACACACTGTCCCAGATTCATTCACCAAACCTTGCAACTCTCATTCATCTTCACTCAAGAATACTGTAACATCAGCAAACAACAACACCGGAATCTTCCACATCTCACCCTCATTCATTAGAGCCACCCCCACATCCACTGCCCTACCTTGCACCTCTTTTACAACCCCATCCATGTATATATTAAACAGCCATGGAGAGATTACACAACCCTGTTTCAGTCCCACATTAAGATCAAAGAACTCACTCAGCTTGCCATTCACTCGCACAATAGCCCTAGCTCCTTCTTACATACTCTTCACAGCACTCAACAATTTCCTCTCCACTCCATATATTCTTAATAAAATCCGCGAGCATCAAATTAGTTACCCCTCCCGCACTGAAAATATGCCTACATGATAAGGAAAATTGTTTCTGATGCTTTAAAGATAATGATAAATGATTATGCATGAACATAATGCAAAATACAATAAAAGGTTTTAAAAATACCACACAGTAAAGTCAGTGTAGGCTACCTCATTTTGCCTTGTTATTGATTTTTTTTTTTTCTGAGACGGAATTTCATCACCCTCAGAAATGTTTTCTATATTTTAGATTGGAGAGTGTTTCCCAGCTAATTTAGAGTACATTTGTGAAAGAAGCTTTTTTAGTGTTTTGTCTCTCAATTTTGCGTTTTTTAGAGTAACTCAGTTAGTTTTGAATTACTCATAAGCGGATGTTTTGACCTTTGCTCTTGACCACTTTTTTTTATTTGAAGCTACCACCACAAATGATAAAAATCACTAATGACCCTATTCCTAATGTAAAAATCCAAACCATATTCAGACGACATTAATACCGTTCATTCAATGTTCCTTCAACCTTCGTTTTTTGTAGCTGTCATGCACTACTGTAGATGTTTACGGAGATGAAGAACAGAGTTATAAATGGTAATTAATTATATATCTCGGTATTGCCATGGTATAAATTTTTAGGTGAAAATCAAAAGCTCACCAGTATTCCGTCTCATGAGGTATCACAATTTTGAGAGATTTTACCTAAGGAAATGCAGCTTATGGTGTAAAACAAACCTTCATTGTGTGCAAATATATATATATTTTTTCATCGTCACAAGGCTCGACGTAATTTTAAAACGCTTTTACTGCAAATAAAAAGAATACTCATTCGAAGTTTTTAGCTTGTATCGGTGATCCTCACAAAAATTCAAGCTTTCTGTGTTTAAACACGTAAGGTGCTAGCTCTCTTTACGTGCCATTCGACTTCTTGTTATGTTTCCTAAATGTGACATTTTCACCCTCACAAGTGTCTTCTGAGTTCTGGAGAAAATATGGGGTGTTTCCCAATCAATTCCGAGTACACTTGAGGAAACTGTATATTTAGCGTTTCCGCCAAAAAATATGCTTATACAGCCATCATTAGATAAAAGAGTATGGAACTACCCTCAAAACGGATGCGATCAGCCGTAGCTGATTCACAATTTGCACTACTTTTTGTCTTTGAAGACACGGCTAAGGTGAACTGAAGAAAAAAATCGAAAAATCGTAAGTAAATAATCCAGTTAAACTCAACACGACAGGCACAACAGTTCAGGTCGACGCTCATGCAACCTGATTTTTTTAGACCAACCATGAACAACGAAACTGCCTATACGAGGAGCCAGGTAATGTTTATAAATCGTATATCTCAGTACGACTATGTATTTACTTTTTCTTATAATAAATATCTGATAATCAGTACCTAAACATTTTTTTTTTAAATCGATTTATTGCCTTTCGGAGTGATTTTACCTTGGCAAATATGGATAATGATATGACAGGAACCGTCATACTTGCAAATATTCCAAATAATAAAAGCTGAATGAGAAGCTCAAGATGCCGGTTTATAGCCCTAGTTATACATATAAAAATAATATCAATTGTATCTCTAAATTTCCAAGTTATTCTCACGTCTCTAATCAAACGAAACACTTTGGGCGTTAATCCATGAAAGGCCAGCCTTATTTACCCGTGTGTCGATTTCCTCCAAAGTATTACCTCATTTTGCCTTGTTACTTTTTTTTGTTCCGAGACGGAATTTCATCACACTCAGTAATGTTGTCTAAATTTTGGATAGATTGGGGAGTGTTTCCCAGTTAATTTAGAGTACATTTGTGAAAGATGCATATACAGTGTTTTGGCTCTCAATTATGCGTTTTTTAGAGTAACTCAGTTAGTTTTGAATTACTCATAAGCGGATATTTTGACCTTCGCTTTTGACCACTTTTTATTTTTGAAGTTACCACCACAAATGAAAAAAATCACTAATGACTGTATTTCTAACGTAAAAATCCAAACCATATTCAGACGACATTAATACCGTTCATTCAATGTTCCTTCAATATTCTTTGTAGCTCTCAAGCACTACTGCATATGTCTACGGCGATGAGGAACAGAGTTATAAATGGTAATTAATTATAATATATCTCGGCATTGCAATGGTAATTATACCTTCTTGTATACATATTTAGGTGAAAATAAAAAACTCACCAGTATTCCGTCTCATGATGTATCACAGTTGAGAGATTTTTCCTAAGGAAGTGTGGATTAAGGTGTAACACAAACCAGAGTGCAATTTTTTTTTTTTTTTTTTTACCGTCACGAGGCTCGACGTAATTTTAAAGCGGTTTTACTGCAGATATAAAAGAATACTCATTCGAAGTTTTTAGCTTGTATCGGTGATCCTCACAAAAAATCAAGCTTTTTGTGTTTAAACACGTAAGGTGTCAGCTAACTTTACGTGCCATTCGAATTCTTGTTATGTTTCCCAAATGTAACATTTTCACCCTCACAAGTGTCTTCTGAGTTCTGGAGATAATATGGAGTGTTTCCCAATTAATTCCGAGTACACTTGAGGAAATTGTATATTTAGCGTTTTCGCCGAAAAATACGCTTAAACAGCCATCATTAGATTAAAAGAGTATGGAACTACCCCCAAAACGGATGCTATCAGCCGTAACTGGGTCACAATTTGCACTACTTTTTGTCCTTGAAGTCACGGCTAAGGTGAATTAAAAAAAAATATATATATATAAGAAGATCGACAAAATAGTAGGGAAATAATCCAATTAATCTCAACACGACAGGCACAACAGTTCAGGTCGACGCTCATGCAACCTGATTTTTTTTAGACCAACCATGAACAACGAAACTGCCTATACGAGGAGCCAGGTAATGTTTATAAATCGTATATCTCAGTACGACTATGTATTTACTTTTTTCTTATAATAAATATCTGATAATTAGTACCTAAACAATTTTCTTTAAATCGATTTATTGCCTTTAGGAGTGATTGTACCTTGGTAAATATGGATAATGATATGACAGGAACCGTCATACTAGGAAATATTCCATATTTCAAAAGTTGATTAACAAGCTCAAGATGTCGCTTTATAGCCCTAGTTATACATTTAAAAATCATATCAATTGTATCTCAAAATTTCCAAGTTATTCTCACGGCTCTGTTCAAACGAAACACCTCGGGCTTAAACCCATGAAAGGCCAGCGTTATTTACCCTTGAATGGATTTTGTCCGGCTTATTAGGCTGTTCTCATCGATTCTCATCAATAGGCCCATACAATGCATTCTCCTCAATTCACCTTTCTGCAGGAAGAGTATTGAAAATGTTAAGCATGATGAGTTATGATCGATGTGTGATGCACGCGCCATTCAAACTCCGCAGTTTTTTCATTTTATTTCACTGTTCATTATTATTCATCACCAGAGTGAAAAAATCCGTGAGTAATCAAATCCTCGAGCTTCAGGTCCGCGAGCATCAAGGGTTTGCTGTATTTATAGATTTTAGTTTATACGGTGATTAATCAATATTAGTTGAAGTGAAGTTCAAAACAGTGTCAACTGCAAATCCAGATTTAATATAACAACAGGTGCCATCCTTGTTATGGAGGTCTGTGAGGAGATGGTAAGCAGGAAAAAAAATGAGGATATTTCAACATAGTGAAAGATCTGGGGTTCTGTGAGGAACAGGACTTTAGGGGATATTGACCGAAGAAGAAAGTGTACTGAATTCAAATTGGTACTAATACCATGAGTACTGGTGACGAGCATGAACTGCGTTTGCAACATCCTCTGTCGGCACAGTCGCTTGATAGCGACCGGGAGGACTCTGTGCCACCAGCCCTACCCTGCTGATGGTTGCAATCCGAGCTGCCACCGCGTTTGCTGATGGTAATGCAGCGGCCTTTGCTAAGGGGGAATGGAAATAGATGTGATATCTACTGTGCATGTAGTGTGTAGACAGTTGAAGGAAATAGTACAGTATTATGAGAGGATGCTGGAATACACTGTACAAGTGAAAGCACTGAAAATGTTCCGCAAAGGGAGATGGTCAAGACCAGGTCCCGAGGGCTGGTGAAACGGGAGCACCAGCTCCCCCTGTAACCAGCTTGCCATCCACCTCGGGAGTACCGCCCTACTACTCCCAAACATACATAAATACGTATGTATATGGAGAGAGAGAGAGAGAGAGAGAGAGAGAGAGAGAGAGAGAGAGAGAGAGAGAGAAAGTTGTTTGGAATATGCAATACGCTTCTGAAACTATGTGGTTTAAGGGAATTGGTTCTCCAATGGTGTATACTAGACAAGAAGTGAAGGTAGCGGGTTAAATCATAATTTAATAGATCATGACTGTAGATGATTTTAAACTGCCTCGGCTACACCATTCTAGTACATAAATTACTTAATATGGCAGAAGTTGAAAGTGTAGCATCAAGTTCTTCTTATTGGGCTGAGACTTGCAAAATCCTTTGCTATTGCCTAAAGGTTTGGTGAAGATTTGTCCACAACTTTTCGAGATATTTTGGGAACACACACACACACACACACACACACACACACACACACACACACACACC
>JAGKTI010010848.1:0-12603 GCA_018397915.1 Birgus latro
CCTTCCTTCCAGCACCTTTTCGAATATCTTCATTCCATGCTTCAACAATCTGACTCCTCGGTACTTTCCACACAGAAGGGCATCTCCTTTGCCTTTATAAATTGGTGTTGTCCAGCTATCTCTCCAGGCCTCAGGTGGCTGTCCTCCTACTAAGGTGTTATTAAAAATTCTTTTCAATTCTTTTACACCAGTTCTTCCAGCCTTTTTTTATCATATCAGCTGTTATACCTGTTGGGCCTGGAACTTTCCCGGACTTCATTTCCTTTAAGACTCTCTCTTCTTCAGTTTCTGTTATCATTGCAACTGGCTCTTCAACTTTCCCCATCTCTTGTATCTCATAATTATTTTCTTCATTTAACAGTTCCTCAAAGTACCTCTTCCACCTTTCCAGTATTTCTGCCTCATCAGTTTTTATTTATATTTATGTATATTTAATAATACAGTAATCCCTCCAATATCCGTTGTAATAGAGCCAAAGGCATGTCCGAATATTGGTTTTGTCCAGATATTGGTCCTGAAGCTCCAGCACTGGTTTTTCATGACCCTAACCTAACCTAACCTAAATCAGAAAACTACCTTCCTACCTCCCTAGTGGACATGTATAGCACTTATTTAGATCCCTTTTCACATAAATAATGCACACATAGCATGAATTTATTGAATTTTAACCAAAAAATGATGATTTAGAGGTGAGTGAGTCATAGGAGCTCAGAACTTGCCAGCATAGTATAAGTATCGGACATGGAAATCATCTTTTCTCACATTTTATGCACTAAATTATTGGATACAAAGCATCAAATACAGTAAATGATGTTAATTGCTACCAGAAAAATGGTTAGGTTAGGTTAGGTTAGGTTAGGATAGGTTAGGTTAGGTTTGGTTATGACCGGACATGAAATTCACTGCTTCAACCTTTTTCATAGCTGGTGCACTTAATAACCATGCATGAAAGAATTAAATTAAAAGCAGGAAATCATGATTAACACAATGTTAGGTTAGGTTAGGTTAGGACCGGACATGAAATTAACTGCTTCAACCTTTTTTCTAGTTGTTTTACTTAAGAACCATGCATGGAAAAATTAAATAGCAAGCAGGAAATTATGATTAACATTTAGGGGAATTTTTTAACACATGTACAGCATGATGAAAACAGGTTAGGCATGAAAATCTTTATGGTAACCATAGGTTAGGTTAGGTTAGAACCAGACATGAAATTAACTGCTTCAACCTTTTTTCTAGCTGTTTTACTTAAGAACCATGCATGGAAAAATTAAATTGCAAGCAGGAAATTCTGATTAACATTTTGGGTAATTTTTTAACACATGTACAGCATGATGAAAACAGGTTAGGCATGAAGTTGGGTACTTACGAACAAAAAGCGGCCGTCCTGATGTAATAACCCACTCTATCATCTCAGACTCTGACAGGAAGACGTTGCACCTGACACACCTTTCCACTTGAGAATCACCGGCACTTCTCACCAACACTTTCCACAAGGTTTTTTTTTTATAATTGGAATAACATCACTTCACTGCACTGTACACAACAGTAAATTCCCGTGTGGTCTAGTGACAATCCATGGAGAATTTAGTCGCTGTCAGAGTCTGCGATGAACAGATGGAGGCGGCGTAGGGGCATCCTGGTGCGACGTGGTGATACACTATCCACTACAGAGGACTCCGAAGATAGATGCAAACTAACATCCAGTGGTGATTCAGCCGTGGCTGATGTGCTGGGCTGTGGCTCGGAGCTAGAAGGCCTGTCTTCGTGAGATGATGGTGTGGAGCGAGAGTGGACGACGGCAGGGTTGACTGGCCTGAAAAAACTATCAATGGTTGATTGACGCAGAGGACGACGATTTTGACGATTAATGATGCGTTGCCTGAAACCTCGCACTTGACTCGCCAATTCCAATGACCCCATCTCTCTGTCGCAGTCTGGGCGTTTTAGGTAGTCAAGGACGAACTCCACATAGTGCCGGATTGTGCTCAGCCTGGGGATCGTTGGGGTAGTTGCAACCTGTGAGGAGTCCGCATCATCGTCGCTGTCCTCGTCAGAATCTTCCTGCTGGGTACTGGGACCAGCAACAGTAGATGCTATCTCGGTATCAGACATGATCTGATACCCAGGATCGCCCTCGTCGTCATCCAACCACTCGCGCACTTCATCGACATCCACATCGTCTCCACCCGTACGAAGCCTTGCATGAAAGTCATCCACGTCATAACCCAGAAAATCGTGCACCACGTCACTTCCATGAAGCAGGCGAGACCAACCATTTTCTAAAGTCTTGACAGAGACTTCCTTCCATGCATTTGCCCAGTTGAAGATGGCAGACTTGAGGGTGTATCGGCGAATGTTTTCGATTGTTTTTTGTCCTCGCATGTCACGTCCTTCCCTGCGATCATCCTCGTCCTTGTACACAACCATCACCTCGTCCAAAAACTTCCATCGGTATAGCCTCTTCGTTGCCACAATCACTTCCTGGTCAATTGGTTGGATGAGAGCAGTTGTATTAGGTGGCAAAAACAGACCATTCTCTGGCACCAACTCCTTGTCTGACGGGTGCGCAGGTGCATTGTCAAGAATCAGGAGGGCCTTTACCTGGTCTCGTCGGATTTTCAGTGTCTCCATCTGATAACGAATGACCTCCTTAACACAGTGTTGGTGGAACCAATTTTTGAAGATCTTGGTTGTGAACCAAGCCTTCAGAGAATGATACCACACGACAGGAAGGGCATTCGTTAACCCACGAAGGCACCTAGGCAGCTTTGCACGGCCTAGAATAACGGGCTTGAGCCGGTGCATGCCGTTAGCATTGGCACAGCACAAAGCAGACACACGTTGCTTTGAGAGCTTGGGGCCAGGTAAACGCTTCTCCGTCTCCTCAGCGAGAGTGTTTGTGGGTATTGAACGATAAAATAGGCCAGTTTCGTCGGCGTTGTAAACTTGACCGAGAGTGAGGCCCCCCCTATCAGTCAAGCCCTTCACCTTCTGCCGAAACTGTTCTACTCCTTCGTTGTTAGCGTCCAGAGCTTCGCCATGGGTCTTACGGTTGGTAAGTCCGTGTCGTAACTTGAACGCGAAGAGCCAACCTTCAGATGCCTTGAAGTGTGGGGCGTCGTGTAACCTTGCGAACTTTTCAGCAGCAGCTTTCAGCTCCGTTCCACGTACCAACACACCAGCAGCACGTTGTTGTCGATACCAAATCAACGTGGAGCGGTCGATGTCTGCATACTTAGGAGTAAACATCACCTTCCTCTGCACGTTTCGTCTGGTCTTCGATGCGAAATCAGCTGTGTACTGCTGTAGTTTGTCTCGGGACTTTTAATATCAAACAAGGTGGAGCGAGGGAGGTTAAACTCACGTAAGATGCGCCCTGTTGACCAGCTGGCGTCCACCTTGTCCAATATCTGCCTCTTCTTCTCCAGAGTCAGAACCACTTTTTTTCCTCTTCTCAGGAGGCGGGGCCATCATCATACACATGATGATGAAGGTGAAGAACAGTATCAAGCACTGTAGGAGGTAGGGTATCACCACAAAAGCAATCACTTCGGCCGCCATTTTCGGAGTTGATCACAAGGGAGGAGGGGAGTGGGTAATGGCGACCGATAGTGGCGCCACGAGTGTAAATATAGCCAATCGGTGCGCGCGGGAAATTCAAACTGACGTGGTCCCAAAAAATTGAATTTTTTTTTATTTTTGTTCGATTTTTTTTTTTTTTGCATTTTGGGGGTTGGGCAGCCCACAATATCCGAATAGTGAGTAAATCCAAGTATTGGACTTCCGAATAATAGAGGGATATATATCTGTATACACACATACGTATACAGTATTTCCTAATTTTTCGTGGGTTGGATGTTCCGCCAAAACCAGACAAACTGTGAAACGTCAAAGTGTGAAGTTAAGAATCAGCGGAAAAAATAGAGGAGCGTTCTGGTGGGACATGTACCTATCCTGTAAGATAGTACAGTGAATCTCCGGTATACGAATGGGATAGGGATCAGAAAAAACCTTTGTAAAGCAAAATTTCGTATATAGAAGCAATTTTCCCCATTGAAATATACAGAGAATGAGGGGGATGCGTTGCAGAACCTCCTCGGACCCCCCACCTAAACTTTACCCCTCCTATTTTGAAGTAAGTAATAACGGTAGAAGTAGGTAATACCTGTAGATGTANAGAATGAGGTGGCCATTTTCTTGTACAATCACGCTCCCTAATTTAGACCCACCCTGAGCCAAGCCCAGAGCTGAGGAAGGCAGTAGCCACGGCAGTTAAATGAACGCGTTTACTAGCCACCCCCCCCTCCCCACTCCACCCCTCAGTCCCCCCCCCTCCCTCTTGCATCCAACGTTCATTCTCTACCTTACTGCATTTCTTTCCACCCTCACCTCTTATGAAACAATCATTTACTGAAGAGGACAATGCTGGATGGTATTAGTACATTTTGGAAAACACAGGGCATAAAAAAAGGTAAGACCTGAATATATTATTTCCTGTAAGCCAAGAAACCATTTACAACGCTGGGTGGTAACCATATAACCAAACCATACGTGCTCCCTACGTATCAACAAGTGGGTTGGTGGAGGGTTAGTGCCCCTTCCCGTAAAACAAATAACTCAAAGTCAAATGGCCACCCCTTACGGGATTATGGCGTCAGGCAGTAGATAGATAGATAGATAGAAAAAATAAATGCGTTCGTTTAAGAGCCATGGCTACTGCCTCCCTCAGCTCTGGGCTTGGCTCGGGGTGGGTCTAAATTAGGAAGTGTGACTGTACATCTCTCTTTTTTCGGGTCTAAATTAGGAAGTGTGACTGTACATCTCTCTTTTGTCTTGGTCACAGTCCTAACAGTGGAAGCTGCGAGGCCTAAAGGACGCTCAATCTCTGAGACTCCGTGTCCCTCCTCGCGGCGTAATTTCCAATTTCCTCTCCACAATTGGAGTATGGTGCTACTTCTTTGCAGAGGGCTCCCCTGATGCTGGAGATGATGCAGGGCGCATGGGAGGCATGTCTAAACAGTACAAATATGTGTAGAGCTGCAAAAATATCCTCACATGCAGCAAAACTGCGAGGAGGGATGTGGACTGGTTCCGGGAAAATTCACTGTGAATTCAGTTCGCAGTCAGACAGTTGCCTCCTCAAAACATGGACGATTCCATCATCCTGTAAAATTTCTTAACTGATTAATACTATAATAACTAATTTCGTGGGGAACTATCAAGGTCTATGTTTATTGAATAGCGTAAGTTTGGATGTTAGTTTATAATTTGCGCTTGTAGTCAATAATTAACTTGTTTCTGCCTCACAGTAGTCGACTTTGAATTATAATCTGGCGTCTCCCATAGCTTTCTTCGCAATTTTTGTTGTAATTTTTGGATTCAGTAGATTGAGATTAATAGATTAGCTGAGAATGTAGATGTAATATGAAGATTATTTGAATAATTTTAGAGTATGTCGATCATTCACTTGAGGTTACTAGGCATTTATATAATTGCCAATGTATCATATGTAGTCTTATGTTAACCTGCCCCGTCGTGGCAGATTCTTAGTTTTTTTTTTTTTTTTTTTTTTTTTTTTTTTTTTTTTTTTTTTTTTTTTGCTAAAACCTCCGCTTTTTACGAGAAACTTCTAAAATTCATAGAGAAATCGCTCACTTGACCTTTAAAATTCTGCTACAGGTAAGAATACCCTCACATTTGCTGTGTTTTCTATGGGCCCTGGCTCCAGAGAAAATGCGATCAGTGGGAGGGTAACTTCCGAACCACTTACAACATTTATTTATTTATTTATTTGGTACGAATTTATATGTAGTACAAGAGTATATTGGTTTTCACACAGTAATATAGGCGATATAAGCGTTGTTTCAGTCACCCAGGGTTCGCACAGCCCTTGAAAATCCTTGAAAACCCTTGATTTTCAAATTTCTGTTCAAGGGCCCTTAAAGGTCCTGGAAATCAACGAAAAGGTCTTAATGTTTTTCGAACTTCAGGTGAATCTCCTTGAAAGTGGATTAGCTTATCTCTTTCCCACCGAAAATGCAATCAATAATTTTTAGTTTGTAAAACTAACTTTTCTGCTCCCCTACAGTGGTGCCAAAATAGCGGAAAAGTCATTAGATCTAGAGTATTTGTCTCTCAAACAGTGGCACATGTGCTCCAACTAGCGGCAACACTGCTCCAATGTCGCGCTCACTCTCATTTTAACAAATCAGTTGACAGTAAGAAGAAGCAAGCATCCGTTTCGTGTTGTTTTGAACAATATTGACCCTATGACTACTTAGTTCTGAGGATATACAGTAATCATGCCTGGTGGAAAGTGCAAATCGAGCTTAACTTGGCTAGAACATTCAAATTACAAAGACTGGTTAAAGGCTGATAGAAATAATGCTCGTAAAGGCTATTGCTGTGTTTGCCTCAAGTCGATTGACATCGCCACAGTGGGTGAATCAGTTATTGTTAGCCACTCTAAAGGAAAAAAAACATCAAGAACTTATGCTGGCAAGAAGATCAGCTGTACAGCTATCTAATTTTGTGACTGTCAGTCATTCTACTGCTTCTTTGCTCAGTGACTCATGTAACAGTACTGAAGACTCAGAATCCCCAGCTGTGAATGTTGCCACAGCCCCCAACTCTGTTCAGAAACCGGTAAGCCCTCATCATTTTCTTTAGGTTCTTAGGTTTTGACCATGCTTTTTATTTTATCACATATCAGTTAAAAAAAAAGAAAAAAAAAAGCCATATTGTTCACTAAGGCAGCAGGACAGCAACAGAGTTATTCCACTTGGGCGTGATGTGGCTAAGCCGAGTTCACACACTGGGTTGGTTGCCTGGAGTGGAGGGAGGCTGGTAGCTCTTATGGCATAATTGCCACCTTTACCATGTCTGTTTGTCACTGGAGGCATGTATCGTTGTCTGTGCCACCTCGGCTGAGGTGGTTTGGACATGTGGAGAGGATGGGGGATGATAATTGGGTGCAGAGGGTGAGAAGTGTTAATATTGGGGGAGGGGTTGGGAGGGGTAGACTGAGAAAGACATGGGACGAGGTCAATAAATGTGACTTAAGGGTTAAGGGACTGAATAGGGAGGCTGCCAGAGATCGAGCAGCGTGGAGAGCCGCCATTAGGTGACCAAGGCTGACACATGCAAGCATGTTGGAGCCTTCAAAAAAGAAAAAGAAAACGAACGGCTAGCAATTGGGCGTGAAATCTGGCGGGATGCTCACAAGAATGGCAGGCGGTGGTTTTAACTCCATATAGGCACTATATCCTTCACAGCAATCAGCATGTTTCATTGTCATGCACACTGTTTTTTTTGTCTGTTTATGATGTATGGCCATAATATGTACAATAAAATAAGAACACAAAATTTATTAGAAAAAAAATTCCCGTTTTTTTCTTATGTCAGGCCCTTTTTTTGGGGGGGGGGGAAGATATCACAATACTGTATTTCTTGCTACTCAAAAATCAATCTTGGTAAAAAAGATTTGTCTACATAATCGTACGTTACCATCACACTACCATTGTACGTTAGAAAGAGAGATCACGTGTTTTTAGAACAGACTTCTATGTTCTTTTATATGTTCATTTTCTTTCTAATCGTTTTCTGACACTCATGTCATGGAGAGAGAGATGCATATAACACATGCATAGCTGGTATAATTCGGCATATAAATATTTGTATACACATAGAATGTCAGATGCAGGGTGGCAAATGACCAGTGAGCATCAGCAGGTCACATTGGTTTTAAGACATGGGCGAGGAGTGTGTGTTTACAACACTGGTGATACAACAATTTTATATTATTATTTAGGATAAGGGTTTTATTTTATCATTTAGGATGAAATTAAGAAAAAAAAACATTAATTTCTGTTAGTTTAATTTTATGTTCGATAAAATAGTTTATCATTTATAATTTAGGATGAAAAAAGAAATTTTATTTGTTTTCAATTTTTGGGGTGGTTTGGATGTGTAGAGGGTAGAGGGTTGGCGAGGGGAGTGTGTGAGGGTGAGGTGCAGGAGTGAGTGGTGGGGGTGGGGTGGAGGGATGGGGTGGGGAGGTGTGTGGGGGAGTGATGGGTTGGGTGGGAGGACGGTCGTCGTACGGTGGCCGCGGGGGACAGGTTGAACTGGGGGATGATGGCGTCAGGCAGTTGATAGATACAGTACATAGATTATTTAGGATAAAGTCATAAACATTATTTTCTGTTATCACATATGTATGTTTTCATAATGATGGAATAATAGTGTGTATCGAAATAATTATGTAATTCTCTATACAGTATCTTGAAAATAAAAGAAACATCCTTGAGACTCCTTGAAAAGTCCTTGAATTTTACCCTGGTCACCAAACACATCAACATACCGCACCTGTTTTGGCAACATTATCTGATCAGCATTTCTGACTGTTTCTTCCTCTAATGCTACGTAAAGTTTGTCCTCCACATTGTCATCAATTGGGGAATCACTCTGGCCTTGAATTTCATACCGTTGCATGACATGTCTTTACTGGCCAGGTCACTGGTAACAGGTGAGTTGCCTAGACAGTGGCATGTGGGGCATACATCACCTGATTCATGTTTCAGTATACAGTAATCTCTCCACTATCCGTTGTAATAGAGCCAAAGGCATGACCGGAAAGTGGTCTTGTCTGGATAGTGGCCCTGAAGCTCCATCACTGGTCATTCCTGACCCTAACCTAACCTAACCTAACCTAAATCAGAAAACCACCTACCTACCTCCCTACCGGACATGCATAGCACCTATTTAAGACCCGATTCACATATATAATGGACGCAAAGCATGAATTAATTGAACTTTAACCAAAAAATAACGATTTTGAGGCGAGTAAGGCAGAGGTGTTCACCAGTTGACAGCATGGTGGAAGTAAGTATTGGACGTGGCAGTCACCAAGCAAATCACCCTTTCTCACATCTTATGCGCTAAAATATGGGATACAAAGCATGAAATAAATAAATTGTTACCAGAAAGTGATGATTTAGAGGTGAGTAGGGCAAAAATGTTCACCAGTTGACTAGATAGTGAACGTATGTAAGAGACATAGTAATCACTGAGAAAATCACCTTTTTCACAGCCTGTGCACTCAAATATGGGACACAAAGCATGAAGTAAATAAAATGTAACCAGAAAAATGATGATTTAGAGGTGAGTAGGGCAAATATGTTCACCAGTTGACTAGATAGTGAACGTACAGTAAGATCTTGCCAATAACGTTTTCAGCAATAACGGTAAGTAGAATAGATGCCCAGTTTCCATAATAACGTTTGGATTCACTTGATTAACAGTTATTTTGTGGGAAATGTCTGGGTGCATCTTGGATAGCCAGCCCACAGCCTGCCTCAGTGTTCTGTGGATCGTCGCTGTGATGAGAAGCGTTCATTTGCTTATTTCCTTGCTCCTTATTCCCTCTCAGAACTCTGAGCACGTGGTTTCAAACTAACGTAGTTATGCCTAAGCACTTAGCACCCTGAAAGTGCTGTGAACACAAGGAAAGCATTTATTCCAAAGGAAAATTTAAAGTTGTTGGATGAAGTGGCGTACGGTGTGCAAACGATCAGATAGATACAATGAGTCGGGTGTGTTTACGATGTGGATAGTTTCTTTGTTGGGGGGAAAAAAAAGCTAATGATGAACGAGTATTAAGATCGTGTTTTTGCCTGTGATGCAACAAGTGTGGGGGGAAAAAAAAAAAAGGCTTTGTGCCCAAATTTTGTCATGAACTGACGGTCTGTAGTAGAGAAAATTCGGCTCATGGTATGTGAAGACGTTGCGTGTTGACCTAAATAGTTAGGTAAGATAATGATGTGAGTTCAGCTCTTATTACTGTATACTGTCATACGAATTATATTGCTTGGCTGACTTGTTTGTTATTCATGATTACTGCATTTGTGTGTATCTGAGAAGTGAGAAGTATGCAATCAGTCCATGCTGACAACTTCAGTACTGTATAGTTTTTCTTTTTTCCTTTATTGTTGATGAATAATAACTTTCAAAGACAGTTTCACTTTTTTTTTTTTCTGTTTGTTTTAATGAGTGCGCCGAAAATGATTCTTGGCGAAATATTCACGATGCTTGGAGTCCATTATTCACGTGTTGATCTGTTCAGAAGTTTTTGCATGATTGATGATGAGGACTTTCAAGAGGCTTTGTGGCAATCCTTGGTGGTTAAAATTTATGGGGAATATTAGGGGGCAAAACATAGTTGGTTAGGTTAGGTTAAAATGCACTGATGTGTCAGGTTGGCGAGTATCGTATGTAAACACGTCTTGGGTGTCTTACGGTAGATGTATTTATAATAACCTATCTTTAATAATCACACCAAACACCCCATTAACTCCTTTAACCCCCACACCGCGGGTCGTCACTTTCGTGATGGTCGGGTGCAATGGATCATACTGCGGGGCGTCACTTGAGTGACTCTGTGTTATTTTTAATTCCCCCGGGCTTTCAGGTGGTGACTTGTATCATCTATCAGCACTGGCAGTGTCCAACAATAGTCAGAGCTGCTAATGTCATCAGTACTCCCATCCATTGTTGACAATTTAGCCATTTTCCCCCATTCTGGACTCCCCTCCCTACCTCCCCTCCATTACCCTCTCGTGATGTCTGCTCAGCCGCTTTGCGCTAAGTAAATCTTCCCCGGATTTTTCCGCCGTTTTCATCCATTGAAATAAGCCGTATGCCGTATTCTTATACAAAATAATATATATTTAAAAAAATAAGGTAATTGATAGTGCCATACACCTGGAATTGGCTAATTATCACTTAGCAACATCCAACCTGCACTTTTTCGCTAATTTCCCCTGCTTTTTTCCCCGTATGAGCTACTCTCGTATTATAAATGTATATAAGAAAGGAAGGGAGAAGCCTGAGTGATATTTATATTCACCTGGTACTGCCTAATTTATGTATTGTCTAGATTTCCTACGACTTATTTCTTAGTGCTGTATATACATTAGCAGCTGACATTTTCAACTCTTTGCTACAGATACAGCCAGTTTGCTCTAGTCCTTCTCGGTGAATTGACGCCCGTCCATTTCTGCCGCTTTTGTGCCTATTATAAAAGGCCCTGTGACCTCTACCCCTACTAAACATTGTGTGGGAAGCGGTAAAGGACTGTAGATATATACAAGTGTAATAAAGCACAAGAAATAATAAAGTGTGAGTGGGTATATGAGTAAGAAATGACAGAACACCTGCTGCGAATTAGTGGGAGTTGGAGGCTCGTACGTGCTCGTATTTTACCTTGCTTTCACAGTGTTTTTTTTGTTTTTTTATGGATTCCAAACTACTTGGAAATCATTGAATAGTGTTTCTAGTGATATCTGGCAGTGGTATTCAGATTAGGGGATTTCGGGAAGTGTAAAGTGGAGATTTAGTTACCCAAATTCAGAAGTCTCCACAAGTCCTACGGTAGTCAACGAGTGCTTAAAAAACAACCCAGGAGAAAGCTGAAGGTATGTACCATATGCATATTTAATTATAATATTCTAGGACTAATAACTGATTTTTGGCAAATATTTTTAAAAAGTCAGTCGGAGCGCGAATATCCCCGCGGGAATGGAACGGAAAACCTCTGACAACCCTGCGGTGTAGGAGTTAAGTGAGTTTTATATTACCCGGTATAATTTAATAACTAATATTATTTCAGGTGAAAAAAGTAGTGATAGCAAGGCTTCAAAAGGGACAAATGGGTAAAAGTCCTTGGGTGGCAGCACCAATAAAGCCTTTATACATGTATTTTAATGTCACGCAAATAATGTTTTCGCTAATATCGGCGTTTTTCTGATACTAATTAGACGTTATTAGCGAGATCCTATTGTATGTAAGAGACATGGTAATCACTGAGAAAATCACCTTTTTCACATCCTATGCACTCAAATATGGGACACAAAGCATGAAGTAAATAAAATGTAACCAGAGAATGAGGATTTAGAAGTGATTATGGAAAATATTTGGCAGTTGAGTGTACTTACATGTCCATGGTGGCTGTTTACCCCACCTCTAAAGCTCTGACAGTGGTGAAAATGCTCTTGAAGCATGTACAGTAATCCAGTGTTTAACTGCACTTAATCCTTAGCACTGTGAATTATGATTGTTTAACCTGTCACGTCCTGACCGATTTCCAACCTCCGATACCCCCCAGTCCCGTGCATTTTTTTTCTTTTCTTTTTTTTCTTTTCTTCTCAAACCATCGCTTTTGGTGAGAAACATCGAAAATTCATAGAGAAATCACCCTTCTGAGGCTATAAATGGTGCTACAGGTGATGAGTCAACCTTATGTTTTCCCTCTTTCTCAGGGTACCTGGCTAAAGAAAACGAACTATGGAAGGGTTAACTGATTCAAGCCACTTTATATTACTTATTTATTTATGTATTTGGTACGAATTTATGTGTTGTACAAGACTATATTGGTTTTCACACATTTATATAGGCAATAGAAGCATTGTTCAGTCACCAAACACATCCACTTAGGGCACCTTCCTTTATGACATTACCACCTCATCACTTCTGTTTGTTTCTTGCTCTAGCTTCTTTATTTCTGTGTCCTCCACCTCAGGAATCACTTTCACCATGAATTTC
>JAGKTI010010849.1:0-12646 GCA_018397915.1 Birgus latro
CCTTCCTTCCAGCACCTTTTCGAATATCTTCATTCCATGCTTCAACAGTCTGACTCCTCGGTACTTTCCACACAGAAGGGCATCTCCTTTGCCTTTATAAATTGGTGTTGTCCAGCTATCTCTCCAGGCCTCAGGTGGCTGTCCTCCTACTAAGGTGTTATTAAAAATCCTTTTCAATTCTTTTACACCAGTTCTTCCAGCCTTTTTTTATCATATCAGCTGTTATACCTGTTGGGCCTGGAACTTTCCCGGACTTCATTTCCTTTAAGACTCTCTCTTCTTCAGTTTCTGTTATCATTGCAACTGGCTCTTCAACTTTCCCCATCTCTTGTATCTCATAATTATTTTCTTCATTTAACAGTTCCTCAAAGTACCTCTTCCACCTTTCCAGTATTTCTGCCTCATCAGTTTTTATTTATATTTATGTATATTTAATAATACAGTAATCCCTCCAATATCCGTTGTAATAGAGCCAAAGGCATGTCCGAATATTGGTTTTGTCCAGATATTGGTCCTGAAGCTCCAGCACTGGTTTTTCATGACCCTAACCTAACCTAACCTAAATCAGAAAACTACCTTCCTACCTCCCTAGTGGACATGTATAGCACTTATTTAGATCCCTTTTCACATAAATAATGCACACATAGCATGAATTTATTGAATTTTAACCAAAAAATGATGATTTAGAGGTGAGTGAGTCATAGGAGCTCAGAACTTGCCAGCATAGTATAAGTAAGTATCGGACATGGAAATCATCTTTTCTCACATTTTATGCACTAAATTATTGGATACAAAGCATCAAATACAGTAAATGATGTTAATTGCTACCAGAAAAATGGTTAGGTTAGGTTAGGTTAGGTTAGGATAGGTTAGGTTAGGTTTGGTTATGACCGGACATGAAATTCACTGCTTCAACCTTTTTCATAGCTGGTGCACTTAATAACCATGCATGAAAGAATTAAATTAAAAGCAGGAAATCATGATTAACACAATGTTAGGTTAGGTTAGGTTAGGACCGGACATGAAATTAACTGCTTCAACCTTTTTTCTAGTTGTTTTACTTAAGAACCATGCATGGAAAAATTAAATAGCAAGCAGGAAATTATGATTAACATTTAGGGGAATTTTTTAACACATGTACAGCATGATGAAAACAGGTTAGGCATGAAAATCTTTATGGTAACCATAGGTTAGGTTAGGTTAGAACCAGACATGAAATTAACTGCTTCAACCTTTTTTCTAGCTGTTTTACTTAAGAACCATGCATGGAAAAATTAAATTGCAAGCAGGAAATTCTGATTAACATTTTGGGTAATTTTTTAACACATGTACAGCATGATGAAAACAGGTTAGGCATGAAGTTGGGTACTTACGAACAAAAAGCGGCCGTCCTGATGTAATAACCCACTCTATCATCTCAGACTCTGACAGGAAGACGTTGCACCTGACACACCTTTCCACTTGAGAATCACCGGCACTTCTCACCAACACTTTCCACAAGGTTTTTTTTTTATAATTGGAATAACATCACTTCACTGCACTGTACACAACAGTAAATTCCCGTGTGGTCTAGTGACAATCCATGGAGAATTTAGTCGCTGTCAGAGTCTGCGATGAACAGATGGAGGCGGCGTAGGGGCATCCTGGTGCGACGTGGTGATACACTATCCACTACAGAGGACTCCGAAGATAGATGCAAACTAACATCCAGTGGTGATTCAGCCGTGGCTGATGTGCTGGGCTGTGGCTCGGAGCTAGAAGGCCTGTCTTCGTGAGATGATGGTGTGGAGCGAGAGTGGACGACGGCAGGGTTGACTGGCCTGAAAAAACTATCAATGGTTGATTGACGCAGAGGACGACGATTTTGACGATTAATGATGCGTTGCCTGAAACCTCGCACTTGACTCGCCAATTCCAATGACCCCATCTCTCTGTCGCAGTCTGGGTGTTTTAGGTAGTCAAGGACGAACTCCACATAGTGCCGGATTGTGCTCAGCCTGGGGATCGTTGGGGTAGTTGCAACCTGTGAGGAGTCCGCATCATCGTCGCTGTCCTCGTCAGAATCTTCCTGCTGGGTACTGGGACCAGCAACAGTAGATGCTATCTCGGTATCAGACATGATCTGATACCCAGGATCGCCCTCGTCGTCATCCAACCACTCGCGCACTTCATCGACATCCACATCGTCTCCACCCGTACGAAGCCTTGCATGAAAGTCATCCACGTCATAACCCAGAAAATCGTGCACCACGTCACTTCCATGAAGCAGGCGAGACCAACCATTTTCTAAAGTCTTGACAGAGACTTCCTTCCATGCATTTGCCCAGTTGAAGATGGCAGACTTGAGGGTGTATCGGCGAATGTTTTCGATTGTTTTTTGTCCTCGCATGTCACGTCCTTCCCTGCGATCATCCTCGTCCTTGTACACAACCATCACCTCGTCCAAAAACTTCCATCGGTATAGCCTCTTCGTTGCCACAATCACTTCCTGGTCAATTGGTTGGATGAGAGCAGTTGTATTAGGTGGCAAAAACAGACCATTCTCTGGCACCAACTCCTTGTCTGACGGGTGCGCAGGTGCATTGTCAAGAATCAGGAGGGCCTTTACCTGGTCTCGTCGGATTTTCAGTGTCTCCATCTGATAACGAATGACCTCCTTAACACAGTGTTGGTGGAACCAATTTTTGAAGATCTTGGTTGTGAACCAAGCCTTCAGAGAATGATACCACACGACAGGAAGGGCATTCGTTAACCCACGAAGGCACCTAGGCAGCTTTGCACGGCCTAGAATAACGGGCTTGAGCCGGTGCATGCCGTTAGCATTGGCACAGCACAAAGCAGACACACGTTGCTTTGAGAGCTTGGGGCCAGGTAAACGCTTCTCCGTCTCCTCAGCGAGAGTGTTTGTGGGTATTGAACGATAAAATAGGCCAGTTTCGTCGGCGTTGTAAACTTGACCGAGAGTGAGGCCCCCCCTATCAGTCAAGCCCTTCACCTTCTGCCGAAACTGTTCTACTCCGTTGTTAGCGTCCAGAGCTTCGCCATGGGTCTTACGGTTGGTAAGTCCGTGTCGTAACTTGAACGCGAAGAGCCAACCTTCAGATGCCTTGAAGTGTGGGGCGTCGTGTAACCTTGCGAACTTTTCAGCAGCAGCTTTCAGCTCCGTTCCACGTACCAACACACCAGCAGCACGTTGTTGTCGATACCAAATCAACGTGGAGCGGTCGATGTCTGCATACTTAGGAGTAAACATCACCTTCCTCTGCACGTTTCGTCTGGTCTTCGATGCGAAATCAGCTGTGTACTGCTGTAGTTTGTCTCGGGACTTTTAATATCAAACAAGGTGGAGCGAGGGAGGTTAAACTCACGTAAGATGCGCCCTGTTGACCAGCCGGCGTCCACCTTGTCCAATATCTGCCTCTTCTTCTCCAGAGTCAGAACCACCTTTTTTCCTCTTCTCAGGAGGCGGGGCCATCATCATACACATGATGATGAAGGTGAAGAACAGTATCAAGCACTGTAGGAGGTAGGGTATCACCACAAAAGCAATCACTTCGGCCGCCATTTTCGGAGTTGATCACAAGGGAGGAGGGGAGTGGGTAATGGCGACCGATAGTGGCGCCACGAGTGTAAATATAGCCAATCGGTGCGCGCGGGAAATTCAAACTGACGTGGTCCCAAAAAATTGAATTTTTTTTTATTTTTGTTCGATTTTTTTTTTTTTTGCATTTTGGGGGTTGGGCAGCCCACAATATCCGAATAGTGAGTAAATCCAAGTATTGGACTTCCGAATAATAGAGGGATATATATCTGTATACACACATACGTATACAGTATTTCCTAATTTTTCGTGGGTTGGATGTTCCGCCAAAACCAGACAAACTGTGAAACGTCAAAGTGTGAAGTTAAGAATCAGCGGAAAAAATAGAGGAGCGTTCTGGTGGGACATGTACCTATCCTGTAAGATAGTACAGTGAATCTCCGGTATACGAATGGGATAGGGATCAGAAAAAACCTTTGTAAAGCAAAATTTCGTATATAGAAGCAATTTTCCCCATTGAAATATACAGAGAATGAGGGGGATGCGTTGCAGAACCTCCTCGGACCCCCCACCTAAACTTTACCCCTCCTATTTTGAAGTAAGTAATAACGGTAGAAGTAGGTAATACCTGTAGATGTAGAGAATGAGGTGGCCATTTTCTTGTACAATCACGCTCCCTAATTTAGACCCACCCTGAGCCAAGCCCAGAGCTGAGGAAGGCAGTAGCCACGGCAGTTAAATGAACGCGTTTACTAGCCACCCCCCCCTCCCCACTCCACCCCTCAGTCCCCCCCCCTCCCTCTTGCATCCAACGTTCATTCTCTACCTTACTGCATTTCTTTCCACCCTCACCTCTTATGAAACAATCATTTACTGAAGAGGACAATGCTGGATGGTATTAGTACATTTTGGAAAACACAGGGCATAAAAAAAGGTAAGACCTGAATATATTATTTCCTGTAAGCCAAGAAACCATTTACAACGCTGGGTGGTAACCATATAACCAAACCATACGTGCTCCCTACGTATCAACAAGTGGGTTGGTGGAGGGTTAGTGCCCCTTCCCGTAAAACAAATAACTCAAAGTCAAATGGCCACCCCTTACGGGATTATGGCGTCAGGCAGTAGATAGATAGATAGAAAAAATAAATGCGTTCGTTTAAGAGCCATGGCTACTGCCTCCCTCAGCTCTGGGCTTGGCTCGGGGTGGGTCTAAATTAGGAAGTGTGACTGTACATCTCTCTTTTTTCGGGTCTAAATTAGGAAGTGTGACTGTACATCTCTCTTTTTTCTTGGTCACAGTCCTAACAGTGGAAGCTGCGAGGCCTAAAGGACGCTCAATCTCTGAGACTCCGTGTCCCTCCTCGCGGCGTAATTTCCAATTTCCTCTCCACAATTGGAGTATGGTGCTACTTCTTTGCAGAGGGCTCCCCTGATGCTGGAGATGATGCAGGGTGCATGGGAGGCATGTCTAAACAGTACAAATATGTGTAGAGCTGCAAAAATATCCTCACATGCAGCAAAACTGCGAGGAGGGATGTGGACTGGTTCCGGGAAAATTCACTGTGAATTCAGTTCGCAGTCAGACAGTTGCCTCCTCAAAACATGGACGATTCCATCATCCTGTAAAATTTCTTAACTGATTAATACTATAATAACTAATTTCGTGGGGAACTATCAAGGTCTATGTTTATTGAATAGCGTAAGTTTGGATGTTAGTTTATAATTTGCGCTTGTAGTCAATAATTAACTTGTTTCTGCCTCACAGTAGTCGACTTTGAATTATAATCTGGCGTCTCCCATAGCTTTCTTCACAATTTTTGTTGTAATTTTTGGATTCAGTAGATTGAGATTAATAGATTAGCTGAGAATGTAGATGTAATATGAAGATTATTTGAATAATTTTAGAGTATGTCGATCATTCACTTGAGGTTACTAGGCATTTATATAATTGCCAATGTATCATATGTAGTCTTATGTTAACCTGCCCCGTCGTGGCAGATTCTTAGTTTTTTTTTTTTTTTTTTTTTTTTTTTTTTTTTTTTTTTTTTTTTTTTTGCTAAAACCTCCGCTTTTTACGAGAAACTTCTAAAATTCATAGAGAAATCGCTCACTTGACCTTTAAAATTCTGCTACAGGTAAGAATACCCTCACATTTGCTGTGTTTTCTATGGGCCCTGGCTCCAGAGAAAATGCGATCAGTGGGAGGGTAACTTCCGAACCACTTACAACATTTATTTATTTATTTATTTGGTACGAATTTATATGTAGTACAAGAGTATATTGGTTTTCACACAGTAATATAGGCGATATAAGCGTTGTTTCAGTCACCCAGGGTTCGCACAGCCCTTGAAAATCCTTGAAAACCCTTGATTTTCAAATTTCTGTTCAAGGGCCCTTAAAGGTCCTGGAAATCAACGAAAAGGTCTTAATGTTTTTCGAACTTCAGGTGAATCTCCTTGAAAGTGGATTAGCTTATCTCTTTCCCACCGAAAATGCAATAAATAATTTTTAGTTTGTAAAACTAACTTTTCTGCTCCCCTACAGTGGTGCCAAAATAGCGGAAAAGTCATTAGATCTAGAGTATTTGTCTCTCAAACAGTGGCACATGTGCTCCAACTAGCGGCAACACTGCTCCAATGTCGCACTCACTCTCATTTTAACAAATCAGTTGACAGTAAGAAGAAGCAAGCATCCGTTTCGTGTTGTTTTGAACAATATTGACCCTATGACTACTTAGTTCTGAGGATATACAGTAATCATGCCTGGTGGAAAGTGCAAATCGAGCTTAACTTGGCTAGAACATTCAAATTACAAAGACTGGTTAAAGGCTGATAGAAATAATGCTCGTAAAGGCTATTGCTGTGTTTGCCTCAAGTCGATTGACATCGCCACAGTGGGTGAATCAGTTATTGTTAGCCACTCTAAAGGAAAAAAAACATCAAGAACTTATGCTGGCAAGAAGATCAGCTGTACAGCTATCTAATTTTGTGACTGTCAGTCATTCTACTGCTTCTTTGCTCAGTGACTCATGTAACAGTACTGAAGACTCAGAATCCCCAGCTGTGAATGTTGCCACAGCCCCCAACTCTGTTCAGAAACCGGTAAGCCCTCATCATTTTCTTTAGGTTCTTAGGTTTTGACCATGCTTTTTATTTTATCACATATCAGTTAAAAAAAAAAAAAAAAAAAAGCCATATTGTTCACTAAGGCAGCAGGACAGCAACAGAGTTATTCCACTTGGGCGTGATGTGGCTAAGCCGAGTTCACACACTGGGTTGGTTGCCTGGAGTGGAGGGAGGCTGGTAGCTCTTATGGCATAATTGCCACCTTTACCATGTCTGTTTGTCACTGGAGGCATGTATCGTTGTCTGTGCCACCTCGGCTGAGGTGGTTTGGACATGTGGAGAGGATGGGGGATGATAATTGGGTGCAGAGGGTGAGAAGTGTTAATATTGGGGGAGGGGTTGGGAGGGGTAGACTGAGAAAGACATGGGACGAGGTCAATAAATGTGACTTAAGGGTTAAGGGACTGAATAGGGAGGCTGCCAGAGATCGAGCAGCGTGGAGAGCCGCCATTAGGTGACCAAGGCTGACACATGCAAGCATGTTGGAGCCTTCAAAAAAGAAAAAGAAAACGAACGGCTAGCAATTGGGCGTGAAATCTGGCGGGATGCTCACAAGAATGGCAGGCGGTGGTTTTAACTCCATATAGGCACTATATCCTTCACAGCAATCAGCATGTTTCATTGTCATGCACACTGTTTTTTTTGTCTGTTTATGATGTATGGCCATAATATGTACAATAAAATAAGAACACAAAATTTATTAGAAAAAAAATTCCCGTTTTTTTCTTATGTCAGGCCCTTTTTTTGGGGGGGGGGGAAGATATCACAATACTGTATTTCTTGCTACTCAAAAATCAATCTTGGTAAAAAAGATTTGTCTACATAATCGTACGTTACCATCACACTACCATTGTACGTTAGAAAGAGAGATCACGTGTTTTTAGAACAGACTTCTATGTTCTTTTATATGTTCATTTTCTTTCTAATCGTTTTCTGACACTCATGTCATGGAGAGAGAGATGCATATAACACATGCATAGCTGGTATAATTCGGCATATAAATATTTGTATACACATAGAATGTCAGATGCAGGGTGGCAAATGACCAGTGAGCATCAGCAGGTCACATTGGTTTTAAGACATGGGCGAGGAGTGTGTGTTTACAACACTGGTGATACAACAATTTTATATTATTATTTAGGATAAGGGTTTTATTTTATCATTTAGGATGAAATTAAGAAAAAAAAACATTAATTTCTGTTAGTTTAATTTTATGTTCGATAAAATAGTTTATCATTTATAATTTAGGATGAAAAAAGAAATTTTATTTGTTTTCAATTTTTGGGGTGGTTTGGATGTGTAGAGGGTAGAGGGTTGGCGAGGGGAGTGTGTGAGGGTGAGGTGCAGGAGTGAGTGGTGGGGGTGGGGTGGAGGGATGGGGTGGGGAGGTGTGTGGGGGAGTGATGGGTTGGGTGGGAGGACGGTCGTCGTACGGTGGCCGCGGGGGACAGGTTGAACTGGGGGATGATGGCGTCAGGCAGTTGATAGATACAGTACATAGATTATTTAGGATAAAGTCATAAACATTATTTTCTGTTATCACATATGTATGTTTTCATAATGATGGAATAATAGTGTGTATCGAAATAATTATGTAATTCTCTATACAGTATCTTGAAAATAAAAGAAACATCCTTGAGACTCCTTGAAAAGTCCTTGAATTTTACCCTGGTCACCAAACACATCAACATACCGCACCTGTTTTGGCAACATTATCTGATCAGCATTTCTGACTGTTTCTTCCTCTAATGCTACGTAAAGTTTGTCCTCCACATTGTCATCAATTGGGGAATCACTCTGGCCTTGAATTTCATACCGTTGCATGACATGTCTTTACTGGCCAGGTCACTGGTAACAGGTGAGTTGCCTAGACAGTGGCATGTGGGGCATACATCACCTGATTCATGTTTCAATATACAGTAATCTCTCCACTATCCGTTGTAATAGAGCCAAAGGCATGACCGGAAAGTGGTCTTGTCTGGATAGTGGCCCTGAAGCTCCATCACTGGTCATTCCTGACCCTAACCTAACCTAACCTAACCTAAATCAGAAAACCACCTACCTACCTCCCTACCGGACATGCATAGCACCTATTTAAGACCCGATTCACATATATAATGGACGCAAAGCATGAATTAATTGAACTTTAACCAAAAAATAACGATTTTGAGGCGAGTAAGGCAGAGGTGTTCACCAGTTGACAGCATGGTGGAAGTAAGTATTGGACGTGGCAGTCACCAAGCAAATCACCCTTTCTCACATCTTATGCGCTAAAATATGGGATACAAAGCATGAAATAAATAAATTGTTACCAGAAAGTGATGATTTAGAGGTGAGTAGGGCAAAAATGTTCACCAGTTGACTAGATAGTGAACGTATGTAAGAGACATAGTAATCACTGAGAAAATCACCTTTTTCACAGCCTGTGCACTCAAATATGGGACACAAAGCATGAAGTAAATAAAATGTAACCAGAAAAATGATGATTTAGAGGTGAGTAGGGCAAATATGTTCACCAGTTGACTAGATAGTGAACGTACAGTAAGATCTTGCCAATAACGTTTTCAGCAATAACGGTAAGTAGAATAGATGCCCAGTTTCCATAATAACGTTTGGATTCACTTGATTAACAGTTATTTTGTGGGAAATGTCTGGGTGCATCTTGGATAGCCAGCCCACAGCCTGCCTCAGTGTTCTGTGGATCGTCGCTGTGATGAGAAGCGTTCATTTGCTTATTTCCTTGCTCCTTATTCCCTTTCAGAACTCTGAGCACGTGGTTTCAAACTAACGTAGTTATGCCTAAGCACTTAGCACCCTGAAAGTGCTGTGAACACAAGGAAAGCATTTATTCCAAAGGAAAATTTAAAGTTGTTGGATGAAGTGGCGTACGGTGTGCAAACGATCAGATAGATACAATGAGTCGGGTGTGTTTACGATGTGGATAGTTTCTTTGTTGGGGGGAAAAAAAAGCTAATGATGAACGAGTATTAAGATCGTGTTTTTGCCTGTGATGCAACAAGTGTGGGGGGGAAAAAAAAAAAAGGCTTTGTGCCCAAATTTTGTCATGAACTGACGGTCTGTAGTAGAGAAAATTCGGCTCATGGTATGTGAAGACGCTGCGTGTTGACCTAAATAGTTAGGTAAGATAATGATGTGAGTTCAGCTCTTATTACTGTATACTGTCATACGAATTATATTGCTTGGCTGACTTGTTTGTTATTCATGATTACTGCATTTGTGTGTATCTGAGAAGTGAGAAGTATGCAATCAGTCCATGCTGACAACTTCAGTACTGTATAGTTTTTCTTTTTTCCTTTATTGTTGATGAATAATAACTTTCAAAGACAGTTTCACTTTTTTTTTTTTTCTGTTTGTTTTAATGAGTGCGCCGAAAATGATTCTTGGCGAAATATTCACGATGCTTGGAGTCCATTATTCACGTGTTGATCTGTTCAGAAGTTTTTGCATGATTGATGATGAGGACTTTCAAGAGGCTTTGTGGCAATCCTTGGTGGTTAAAATTTATGGGGAATATTAGGGGGCAAAACATAGTTGGTTAGGTTAGGTTAAAATGCACTGATGTGTCAGGTTGGCGAGTATCGTATGTAAACACGTCTTGGGTGTCTTACGGTAGATGTATTTATAATAACCTATCTTTAATAATCACACCAAACACCCCATTAACTCCTTTAACCCCCACACCGCGGGTCGTCACTTTCGTGATGGTCGGGTGCAATGGATCATACTGCGGGGCGTCACTTGAGTGACTCTGTGTTATTTTTAATTCCCCCGGGCTTTCAGGTGGTGACTTGTATCATCTATCAGCACTGGCAGTGTCCAACAATAGTCAGAGCTGCTAATGTCATCAGTACTCCCATCCATTGTTGACAATTTAGCCATTTTCCCCCATTCTGGACTCCCCTCCCTACCTCCCCTCCATTACCCTCTCGTGATGTCTGCTCAGCCGCTTTGCGCTAAGTAAATCTTCCCCGGATTTTTCCGCCGTTTTCATCCATTGAAATAAGCCGTATGCCGTATTCTTATACAAAATAATATATATTTAAAAAAATAAGGTAATTGATAGTGCCATACACCTGGAATTGGCTAATTATCACTTAGCAACATCCAACCTGCACTTTTTCGCTAATTTCCCCTGCTTTTTTCCCCGTATGAGCTACTCTCGTATTATAAATGTATATAAGAAAGGAAGGGAGAAGCCTGAGTGATATTTATATTCACCTGGTACTGCCTAATTTATGTATTGTCTAGATTTCCTACGACTTATTTCTTAGTGCTGTATATACATTAGCAGCTGACATTTTCAACTCTTTGCTACAGATACAGCCAGTTTGCTCTAGTCCTTCTCGGTGAATTGACGCCCGTCCATTTCTGCCGCTTTTGTGCCTATTATAAAAGGCCCTGTGACCTCTACCCCTACTAAACATTGTGTGGGAAGCGGTAAAGGACTGTAGATATATACAAGTGTAATAAAGCACAAGAAATAATAAAGTGTGAGTGGGTATATGAGTAAGAAATGACAGAACACCTGCTGCGAATTAGTGGGAGTTGGAGGCTCGTACGTGCTCGTATTTTACCTTGCTTTCACAGTGTTTTTTTTGTTTTTTTATGGATTCCAAACTACTTGGAAATCATTGAATAGTGTTTCTAGTGATATCTGGCAGTGGTATTCAGATTAGGGGATTTCGGGAAGTGTAAAGTGGAGATTTAGTTACCCAAATTCAGAAGTCTCCACAAGTCCTACGGTAGTCAACGAGTGCTTAAAAAACAACCCAGGAGAAAGCTGAAGGTATGTACCATATGCATATTTAATTATAATATTCTAGGACTAATAACTGATTTTTGGCAAATATTTTTAAAAAGTCAGTCGGAGCGCGAATATCCCCGCGGGAATGGAACGGAAAACCTCTGACAACCCTGCGGTGTAGGAGTTAAGTGAGTTTTATATTACCCGGTATAATTTAATAACTAATATTATTTCAGGTGAAAAAAGTAGTGATAGCAAGGCTTCAAAAGGGACAAATGGGTAAAAGTCCTTGGGTGGCAGCACCAATAAAGCCTTTATACATGTATTTTAATGTCACGCAAATAATGTTTTCGCTAATATCGGCGTTTTTCTGATACTAATTAGACGTTATTAGCGAGATCCTATTGTATGTAAGAGACATGGTAATCACTGAGAAAATCACCTTTTTCACATCCTATGCACTCAAATATGGGACACAAAGCATGAAGTAAATAAAATGTAACCAGAGAATGAGGATTTAGAAGTGATTATGGAAAATATTTGGCAGTTGAGTGTACTTACATGTCCATGGTGGCTGTTTACCCCACCTCTAAAGCTCTGACAGTGGTGAAAATGCTCTTGAAGCATGTACAGTAATCCAGTGTTTAACTGCACTTAATCCTTAGCACTGTGAATTATGATTGTTTAACCTGTCACGTCCTGACCGATTTCCAACCTCCGATACCCCCCAGTCCCGTGCATTTTTTTTCTTTTCTTTTTTTTCTTTTCTTCTCAAACCATCGCTTTTGGTGAGAAACATCGAAAATTCATAGAGAAATCACCCTTCTGAGGCTATAAATGGTGCTACAGGTGATGAGTCAACCTTATGTTTTCCCTCTTTCTCAGGGTACCTGGCTAAAGAAAACGAACTATGGAAGGGTTAACTGATTCAAGCCACTTTATATTACTTATTTATTTATGTATTTGGTACGAATTTATGTGTTGTACAAGACTATATTGGTTTTCACACATTTATATAGGCAATAGAAGCATTGTTCAGTCACCAAACACATCCACTTAGGGCACCTTCCTTTATGACATTACCACCTCATCACTTCTGTTTGTTTCTTGCTCTAGCTTCTTTATTTCTGTGTCCTCCACCTCAGGAATCACTTTCACCATGAATTTCGTCATTGGATAGACCGTGGGGCAACATACCTTTACTGGCCAGGT
>JAGKTI010010850.1:0-16712 GCA_018397915.1 Birgus latro
TCATGACACATCATCACACTACCACATCATCTCATGACACATCATCACACTACCACATCATCTCATGACACATCATCACACTACCACCTCATCTCATGATACATCCTCACACTACCACATCATCTCATGATACATCATCACACTACCACACCACACCACAACCACACCACACTGTCACACTACCACACCATCACACTACCACACCATGGCACCATCACACTACTATACCATCACACTACCACACCATCACACTAACACACCACCACACTACCACATCACCGCACTACTACATCATCACACTACCACATCATTGCCTTACCACACCATCACACCAAGAGATGGAGTGAAGTAAGATTCTGGAACAAAGAAAGAAAGAGCTCAGATAAAAACTGTCATTACCATTGTTATGCTGCGTGTGAAAGGGTACGACTTCTCGTTCCTTAGACACGGAGCCTGGAGCGGGGTCGTCTTTCTAGACCGGGTTGGGTTCTTAAAGGCAACCAATGGAAACAGGCCATAAAAACACAGGGCAACAAACCTTACATGTATATTAAATAAATTACAGTTCTGAGACAAATACAAAATGGCATACTTTACAAGAAAATAATATACAAAGAAAGACAGGGCCGGAGGACTTGGTGACAGGAGTGTGTAACTGGGGCTTGCTGTAGGGTGAGGCCCGGCGGTAGTGGAGGACCCAGAATGGCGACATGCATCAGGAGGCCCCTGGTCATTGGGGCGTCCGGAGGGGCCTTCATCAGGAGGCCGGGCTACTGGTGTTCGTCCGGGGCCTTGTCAGGGGGCCGGGCCATGATTGTCTCGTCCGGGAGTGGTCTGAGGGCAGTGGTAGGTGGGCGCCCTTCCTGAGGGGCCTGGAGGCTCGGGCCTAGGGGCTAGGCCCGAACAAGGAGAGCAAGTGCGCTTGTCTGCACCTACTCTGCTGGGCAGGAGGTCATTGGGTGGGGCTTGGGAGGCCATGCCCTGGGGTCCTGGAGATGTCTCGACTGGTCTTAGGGCTGCAGTCTCGCTGTTGAGCCTCTGTCAGGTGTGGGGTGCGGCAGCTCATTGATGCAGATTCCGACAGGTTGGGACTGCCGAGGGTCGAGTCGTAGGGCTAGAACCCCAGGCATCAGGGACCCTTGCCAGATCTCCTCCAGCTGATGTTCTAGGTGGAGGATGTCACTGTTGGGAGAAAGGGGGGAGGATACCCGAGCTACTGTAGATGGATTCCAGCAGGCCCGGGAAATACTCAGGTGGAGAAAGCACTGGGGTAGGGGGCAAGGGGCATCACATAGTCGTTCCCTCCCCGGCACGGCAGGTGGTCATCACTGAGTCCCCTAGGGCATGACTGGCAGAGTGGCTGGTGGCCATCTCCTCCCCCGTGTGGCTGGTGGCTGTCACTAAGGGCTCATGCCCCTGGGTTCTGATGGACAGAGTGCAGCTGGTGGCCATCCCTTGCTCAAGGGCACCGTGCCCCACGAGGACTACACCCCTCGTGCGGCTGGTGGCCGTCACGGGAGTGCATGTGTGGCTGGGTGGCCATCACCTAGGTGTGCTTGGTGGCCGTCACCAGTGTCCCACTTCCCAGAGGGCCAGCAAGGGCGTGGCTGGTGGCCGTCACTCTCCTGCAGGTGTGGCTGGGTGGACGTCACAAATGTGGGTCCCTCCTGACGGAAGCACGGCTGATGGCCGTCACTACTCCAGGGGGTGCGGCTTGTAGCTGTCACCTGTTCTTTTGGATTTTTATGTGGAGTGGCTGGGTGGCCGTCTCCTGGGTGTGGCTGGGTGGCCGTCACCTGTCCCCCTTTTTGTAGGGTTATATCGAGAGGCGGCTAGTGGCCGTCTCCTTTCCATGTGCGGCTGGTGGCCGTCTCCTTCCCATGTGCGGCTGGTGGCCGTCACCTGATATGGTTTGAGGGACAGAAGCACCGACTGAGTGGCTGGTGGCCATCTCCTGCTGGCTATATGGGACTAGGAAACTAGCCCCACCCTGAACCTGGCAAGGGCTGGTCCGGCGGGGATATAGTTCGCGGTGACTGGGAAATCCGTGGTGAGTTACCTGAGCATGAGAGGGGTGTGCGGGAAAGACGCAGGTGCACCCGTCTCGCACAGAGCCCCCGCTGCCTATTTCCGCCCCTTTGGTGTCTCTTCCTCAGGTGGGTGTCTCGGCCAGGTAAGGTCCATGGGGTACTTCAGTATTTTGCCACATATTCTGTGTTGCGCTTTTGGTGTTGTGCATTTCACCACTGTTGATGGTGAAAAAGTCACGTCCCCATGCCTGGAGGTGATAGGTATGAGTGGTGGTGGTCTGGTGTTGTGTTGTGAGGTGTTGTAGGAGGGAGGTTCAGTGGGTGGTGAAGGAGTCCGGTTGGTGGCTGCTGGCGAAGGTAACGAATAGTGTGGAGGGTTGGGGTGATTCTCAGAGGAGGCGTAATAGGTGCAGGGTCCCTCGACTGCATTTTTTCTTGCCTGTAGTGTGGGCCCAGATGATGCGGCAGATCTTCATGGCCGGAGGTGGTGCGGTGGTGAAGGTGGGCCGTGGCTGAATGCTAGCCACCGACGGGAGGGCCGGCATTTTATGCTGTTGGTCAGGGGAGGAGTTGGGGATGTCCCTTGGGAGCGTGGGTGGCGGTGCTTTCCACATGGCTTGGTGAATGCGGTATGTCACCCTGTGGTGTTTGGCGGTGTCAGGGTTGTGGGTGGTGAGGGGGAGGGGGTGGCAGTGTATCGCTGGGGTGGGCATGAGATTCACCCTGATCGGGTTATGGAGGTGGTGAGTTTGGGTGTGGGTGGGGAAGGATGTGGCGGTGTGCGGGATGTGGAACGGCGGGCAATGGTAGGTGGTGGAAGTGGTGGGGATGGAGCGGGTGGTGGGGTGGCGGGAGTGGGAGGAGGTTGTGCCGGTGGAATGCGGCGTAGAGGGGGCGGTGTGAGTTGTTCAATGGGTGTGAGGAGCTTAGGACATGGTGATGTGAGGAGTGGTGGTAGGTTAAGGGTTGCGGAATGCGGCGCTATGCCGCTATGCGGCTTAGGAGGGGTAGCACAGGTGTGCAGGTGACGTGATGCGGTGTTGGGGCGGGGGAGGCAGGTGTAGGGAAGGAAGAGTGTGGTGATGAGGCGGCAGGTGAGGAGGAGGGGATGGGAGATGAGGTAGAGGAGGAGGAAGAGGTAAGGTATATGATGTAGGAGTCGGATGGATAGGTGGGGATTGAGGGGAAGGATGTGGTGGAATGGCCGGGGGATGTAGGTGGTGGAGCAGGTGGGAGTTTCTTCGCCATTTATGGCCTAACGTGTCTATTATGGTAGGTGCAGGGGGTGTCATGATAATTAATGGTGACTTGGTATGGACTGGGCATGTGCATAACTGTGTAAGGGCCTATGAAGCGATGGGCCAATTTGTGTTGGGTTGGTAGTCGGGCTACCATAACTGTGTCTCCTGGCTTGTAGGGGTTGGTGGGGGTGGTGTCCGGCTTTAGGTCTTGGTGCTTTTGCAGGTGGTGTAGCCTGCTTTTTAGGTGGTGAAGGGGGTCGGACACTGGGGACTTGGTCAGGTGTTTGAGGTGATGTCTGAGGGGGAGAAGTGGGGCTTCTCCAAAAACACACTCGTGTGGAAAGATGCCGTCGTCCCGGGGGCAGGAGTTTAGTCCCCACTGTACGATCTTTACGTGGGTGGGCCAGTCTTCATCATTAGTTTCTTCTGTTCGGGTTTGCCCTGGTTTAAGGGGGTACGAAGACTCCTCTCACATATTCCATTTTCATGGGGCCAGTAGGGAGAATATTGGAAAATTTGGTACCATATTTTCCCAGTGAACNATAATAATAATAATAATAATAATAATAATATATACGTCAGTGTCCAGAATGGTGATCCGAGAGGCATAGGTGAGTCATCATGAACCCAGGCCCAGGCATTGATATCCAGGTCAAAGCGACCACCCAACCAATAGCTCGAAGTCAGCTCTGCAAGGAGGAAACAACCATTAATTATTGGTTTGTAATGGAGACTTTATAAAGCCTCTGCAGTAGCAAATTATTGTGCACATTACACTGGGGAAAAAACATGAATTATTGGGTCGTACTTGAGATTTCGTAAAACATCTACCTTAGCAACTTACTCTGCACATTACATAGATCAGCAGGCTTGAGTTATTGGGTCACATTCTAGATTTCATGAGGCTTCTACGTCAGTGACTTATTCTGCACCCTACTTGGAGGAACAAGCATTGATTATTGGGTTACAGCATACTGTACTACAATGCAGCTTCATTATATGATTCCCCATTATGTGATAAATCGCTACAGTGATAATAAGTTGTACTCTGTTTCTGTACAGTGTTAAAGAATTAATCGCAATTTCGCTACAATGATATTTTTGACGGCCACCTCAGAGAATCTCTTGTGGACGAGGTGACGCACACAAGTCTAAATGGCCGCCCAGTGTTTACATTTGCTATAACTGTTGTTTTTCGCTCTAGTTTGTGCATGGTAGGCCACTGAATCACCATTGTTATCACCAGATAACAGTGCAAGTGCTTAACAAATAGTGTAGTGTGCATCATTAAGTGAAGTGATAGTTTTTTCTGTGTGAAATACTGAAACTTGTAACTTGGAAAATGAGTCAACCTAACGTAACCATCATCCCCTTTTAGGCCTCTACACAGCTGACTGAGCCAATATGCCCTCCTAGTGTTTACATTGGCTGTTGTAATTGCTATTCCCTCCCAGTGTTTACACAGGCTGTTGTAATTGCTTTTGTTTTATTTTGTGCATGAAAGGCCACACTGTTTTTGCCAAATTACAGTGCAAATACTTAATAAACAGTGCAGTGTGTGATTTGTTGGCACTGGAGATTTCTTAAAGCCTTTTCTTCTGGGTCTTAGTCTACACATTACACTGAGGAGCACGTGTGAATTACTGGGTCATATCAGAAATTTTGTAAAGCCTCTATCTTAGCGACTCAATACATTGCACTGGAGAACAAGCATAGGTTATTGGGCCATACTGGAGATTTAATAAAGTCTCTACCTTGGCAGTTATCTCTGCACATTACACTATGGAACAAAAAATTGGACTTTATTGGAGATTTTGTAAAATTTCTTCCTGAGTGAATTGTTCTGCACATTAAACTTCAGTAGCCTACCCTCTTGTAATTTATTTATGCAGACTTTGTTGGTACAGTAGTAAAACCACGAAAAAAAAAACTGTATGAGAATATTAGGTTGGAGTATGGATAAGGAAAAGTTGCTATGAAACCCGTCATCCTTTCACTTGATGTAATGCTACCCTCAGGTGACTACATTGTGCAACAAGCCAAATGGTTTCCTGTTGACAAAGAAACTATTTACTACATTGGGTGGTAACCAGTTAACCAATTAGACAGCGGGTGGAATGAGGTCACAGAATGAGACCTCGGGGATAAGGGCCTGAATAGATAGGCTACTTCAGATTAAGCGGAGTGGAGAGCTGCCATTAAGTGACCAAAGCCGATACATGCAAGCCTTTGTAAACAAAATGAAATATGGTCTAGTTAGTTAACATACTCAGCCAGATGTTGTTCATGAGGTTTTACATTCAAGAAATGGCTGAAGTTTTGCTCACATAGTCCCACTGAGGAGAGAGAGAGGGTCTCTCATCTTAGAAGTCTGAATAAGGAGCTTTGCCATCAGCCCCTATGCCCTTGATATGGCAACGAAATATGAAGCATTAGTTAATAAACATGCTACATAACTTGGACCCATATTCTCATTCGTTAAGGAAGATCCCTAACACAGCCTGCTAATCAGTTTATTATATAAACTATGCTTTACTATCATCCTTTGTGTTATGTAAGTAATTGACGTAATTCTGTATAACTTACGTAGAAAAGAATATTAATCAATTGTATCCAAAACTAATTTGATTAGGAAGAGTGCTAGAGAGCATCTTCAACAGACAAGACTATGGGCCTTGCTTTTGAAAAATATGGGAGGTCTTATTGTATACTGTACTCTTTTTATTTTAACTTGGCCTAAAAATTGCCGCCGCTGTGGAAGGATGTGGAGTTGTAGTACTTTTTTTTCTGCCACTGAAGTACATGAAAAAAGCATCCAAAGAAAAAAAAAGCTAAATTAAGGTGAAAAGCATATACAGGTGTTCCTTCCGTAACGCGGACATATTTTACCGCACCGACCTTGCGTTAGGCAAATATCGTATTTACAGGGACTCTTGAAAACCCATATTTCCTTTTGCACCCCTGCCCAAAGCCCACTTTTTCCCCCTTTGTGGTGCATTTTTTTTATAACCCCCGATTTAAACCTCTCAAAACCATTAATATGGTTAAAAAAATATATTTATATATTAGGTCAATACAGGACTTTTATTTATTTATTGTAATGTACCTCATGTGAGAAGAGCAGACACACGTTGCCGGAGATGAGGTAGAGGGGGAGAACACACACTAAAATCCATCAAAGTCTCTTTCACCAGCAACACTCCAAACATCACTAAGTCCTCCATAGCGTCTTCATCCTGCTGTCGCTGGATATCCTCTTGCTGTAGACCAGCCGGAGCATGTCTGGCGAAGTAACGAGTGATCAGTGGCTGTTTACGGCGGTTTACTAGGTCGGTGTGCATACGATTGTAGACGATGACTGCATCAACTATCTGTTTAATCACGTTGTTACCTCTTGCAAGGGAAGGGTCACTGCCAAAGATGAACTCCTTGAGAGACTTAGCTTGACTCAGGATTTGACATAAAACTGCACTGCTGGGTTCACCTGCTGGTCTGGCCTCCCTCTCTTCCTCTAGCTGTTCCCTCTCCTCTTCGTCCCTGTCTTGCTGCTCACCGCATCACAGGCCACCCGGTTCAAATTACCGCGTTACGCTAACAGTGCCCGCATTATAATGTTTATTTCTTTACGCATAATCGTGCCGCATTAGAGCTATATCGCGCTACAGCAAACCGCGTTAGGGAAGGAACACTTGTAGTAGCTTAGGAGGCCTTTATTTGTTTTACATCTGCTCCTTAGCCAATTGTTTTGCCCATTTTACCTTAATGCTTTTTCCTCATGAGAAGTTCTATACACTTTTCATCACACATTGACCGAGAATTTCCTTTTCTCTTTGATCCTTTGAGAAATTCTATACTCTGCTCACTTCAGCTTGACGTAAAATTTCCTTCTTGAATTCATCATGTGAGAAATTTTTATACTCTTGTCACTGAGCTTGACCCAGAATTCCTTCTTGCTTTCTTGAATACCAAGTTTTAACAAGAGATTAGGCCTATAGCAGATTAAGATGAAAATCATGACAAAGTGCTGTAGAAAGGCCATAAAGCCATAATATTGTACAGTATTTTTCCCCCTTTTCTTGGGGGAAGCAGCCTAGGTAAATAGATAGATAGGTTTTTCTGCTGCTTATCTAATTAGAATAAGCATCAAAAGGACAAAAATTCTGGCCATTTTCAAGTGGATTAATTATAGGTGTTTTAGTCTTACTATCTACAAATGGTTTTATTTAGCTCAGGAGTGGTCTCTTTATTATAAATTAAGGTTCACTTGTTGGTTACTTATGCATTTCGATGTGGCGTTAGATTGCATAATTACAAACAAGTCCATAGTAATACTCTTAGGTCCCAGTGATTCACTTTTACTTGAATATAATTATCTGGCCTTTGCAGGGATAGAATACCTGTATCAATAATAGAGTTTTGTTGACCATTGGAAGGTTAATTGTGACAGTATTAACACTTTGGCTCTTGTGATTCACTCTTAGCTGAATATGATCATCAGGCGTTAGCTGGAATAGGATGTTAAATTTTGCTCCAACCATAAGAGTTATTGGAATCAGTATCAGCATTCAAACGCCTAAGACACCTGTATCTGAATAAAGTTATCTGGCATTTGCTGGAATAGAATATTTGAGTTGTCCCAACCATATGAGGGTTAATGGTACCAGTGTTAACACTGAGGCTCCTGTGACTTACTCACCCAAATAGAATTCCCTGGTGTTAGTTACTGTAGTTGGAATAGAGACCATGAGGAAATGAATGGTACCATTAACACTCATGCTTCTGTGATACATTGTGTTAAATAACACTGTCTGTCTTTGTCTTGAATAGAATACTAAAGTTGTCCTGACCATGACAGTAGAAACACTGAGGCCCTATGATTGCTCTGCACAGCCAGTTGAATATAACCGCACGGTGTTAGATGGAACAGAATACTGCTCTAGGGTTGTCTTGACCATAAAAAGTTAATGATGCCAATATTAACACTAAGGCAACTATGATTCACTTACCTGAATATGACTGCATGGCATTAGCTGGAATATCATGTTAGAGTTGCCTCATTTTATGCCTTTAAGTCGGTAATCTATAAAAGGTCCATTGCAACGTCTTTAATCATAACTTCTTGAGAGATCGCAGTGTACAGACACTCTCCTTACCTGCTGTCTTCATGTAGTCCAGCACAGCATCATAGGTCCCAACATTGTTGAAGTGTGCCAGATCACCGTAGATAGACTGACAGAANCATGTTGAAAAGTGAGGTTGTAAAAACACATCCCTGTTTCACTACCAGAAAGAAATTGGATGTTCCTCCTTTCCCCCCCTTCCCCACGCTGAGCATTCTCAGTGTTTGAATATACCAGCCATCAAAATCCCTGTGGGAATCCCATGGAGTGGCAAGAATTCCATTCTGGCTCTCAGTTTACTGACTTAAACATCTTGAGACTAACACAGGCTGGTAACAGTCCTCCCTGAAACTCACGACAAAGTTCAGTTGAAGCTCATTTCTCGGGGATCTGCCATCGACAGGTTGTCAACATACTCAGCCCAGCAACCCCTACATTCACCCATCCTTGATACAGCCGTCCAGCTGCTGTCTGAATAAAGTTATTCTGAGAGGTGGGTCTGGAATGGATCGTCTTCAAGGCTTGATAAGCAAGTTGAAGGTCATCTGCATGCATACAACTCTGCCTCATCGGTGATTTCCCTTGCAAACCTCTCCTTGTCTCATTTCAGCAAAACTTGCTTGATGAGACAGAAAAATGTGCTGCTTCTGATCCCCTGCCAGACTGACAACAACTCCCAAAAGTTGGAGCCAGCATGCATGGTGAGACAGAATCTCTCTTTGATCTGGAATGCTATTCCACTGATTCATTAGCTAATGCCAGTGTAACACACTTAAAGGTATCCCATTGATTAATAGTGTCCTTAACAATGCTGAGTCTCAGTCCTCTTTGAGATTGCCACTGCATACTCACAAACAGACTCCATGTCCCGAGTTTCTCAAGACTAAAAAATTTTAGATGACTTCTTGGAATTCTGCTAATTCTGATTTGCTGCCCCAGAATACAGGAAGTTTGTGATCAGTAGCTCCTGAAAAACTTTGAATCTGTAGGTTGCTATACTGAGCTCTTTCCAAAATGTAGTCAGTCTCCTTGGTAACCTCACTGACTCAGGATTATAGTGTTCATCAGTGAATAGGCCACTGGAGCCCCCCTGGGGGTAGGGGGGTTTTCAAGAATTCTCCCCCAGTATCCCTGCTTGTCGTAAGAGGCGACTAAAAGGGTTGGTGGTGGGTTAGTGCCCCACCCAGTAAAAACAACTAACTAAAAAATACGAACAAGATGCCTAGGACCAGGACTGACCAAAAGTTGACGAAAAAGGAACGGACAAAGGACGTGGTAAAGATTGCAACATGGAATGTTAGGGGTATGAATGATGAGGTGAAAGGGAGAGAGAGATTATACAGGTGCTTGAGAGTGCGAAAGTGGATATATGTAGAATAACAAACTAAATAGTGAGGTGACAGTGTGAGAGATTGGCAGTATGGATGGGGTATATGCG
Source organism: Birgus latro (assembly GCA_018397915.1). NCBI lineage: Eukaryota > Metazoa > Arthropoda > Malacostraca > Decapoda > Coenobitidae > Birgus > Birgus latro. The sequence continues at coordinate 9,830 of JAGKTI010010850.1, forward strand.
CGGGAGTGGGTGAGAATGAGAGGGCGAAAGAGGGAGTGTGTATTGCTGTGAGCAACAGGTGGAAGGAGAATGTAAGAGAGTATGGATCAGTTGGGTCAAGGATTGTGTGGGTAAGAGTGAAAGTTGGACTACAAATGTGGGCAATTGTGTGCGTGTATGCACCAACGCAAGATTGTGTAAGTAGAGTGAGAGAAGAGTTCTGGACAAATGTGGAAGCCTGCTTGGAAAAGTTTGAAAGGAATGGAACAGTGTTTCTGATTGGAGATATGAATGGAAAAGTAGGGAATGAGATGGTGGATGGAGTGGTTGGTGAGTGGGGTGTGCCTGCAGAGATGGATGAGAATGGCAGTGCTTTAGTGGACATTTGTGCCAGGTGGGGGTTGATGATAGCTAATACCCTCTTCAGGCACAAAATGATCCATAGGTATACATGGCGAGTGGTGAGAAGAGTGGACGGTGGAATGAATGAACGGAAGGCAATGATTGACTGTGTGTGTGTGGATGAAAGGATGTGATGTGTAATTGATGCAAGAGTATATATAGAGGTTGGGGGAGTGGACTTTCTGACCACCATTTGGTGGTGGCCAGAATCAGAATCCAGACAAGATAGAGGAAGAGACGAAGGGAAGGACAGGAGGAAGTATTTGTAACAAGGAGGGTAGAAAAGTTACAAGAGGATGGAATAAAGGCAGAATATAAATGGAAGTGGAGGAGCGACTGGGTAAATATAGATTGGAGCAGATGGGAGGACATGGAAGGTGTGTGCAAGATATTCACAGAAGAAATCTGTGCAGCATGTGAGGTGGTGTGTGGGGTGAAGAGAAGATGAAAGGGGGTTCAGGGAACAGCATGGTGGACTGAAGAGGTGAGAGAGGCTGTGGCACAAAAGAAGAAAGCATACAATGAGTGGATGAGGAACAGGGACGTCGAAGAAGCTGAGAGACGGACGAGAGAGTTATATGTAGTGAGGAGGAGAGAGGTGAAACGATTAGTAAGAGAGAGTAAGAAGAGAGTGGATGAGGAATTTGGAAGGAATTTGAGTGCAAAGTGGAGGGAATGTAAGAAAATGTTCTGGAAGGAGGTAAAGAGAGCTAGGCAGGGTGCCAACGAAGTCAGTGGGGGTGTGAAAGATAAAAATGGTAGATTACTATTGGAGAAGGGAGAAAAAGTAAACAGATGGAGAGCACACTAATGAACTGTTGAACATAGAGTAATGCAAGTATAAGTGGCTGGGGAATGGCAGGGAGAAGAGAGGAAGAAATCAGATGGATGGAAGTGGTGGAAGCAATGAAGAAAGTTAAAATGGGGAAAGCCCCCAGGAATTGATGGAGTGTGTGGTGAAATGGTGAAGCATGGGGGAGAGATAGTAATAGAATGGGGTGGAAGGTGTGCAGATTGGCTTTGGAGGAGGGTAGAGCCCCGGAGGATTGGAAGTCAGGTATAATTATTCCTCTGTGCAAAGAAAAAGGGGAAAAAGCAGTGTGTGGAAATCATAGGGGCATTTGCCTTCTCAGTGTAATAGGAAAAGTATATGGTAAGATACTTATTGACAGAGTTAGGGAAATTACTGAAGAATTAGTTGGAGAAGAACAAGGAGGTTTTAGGAAGGGAATAGGTTGTGTAGACCAGATATTCATTCTTAGATCCGTAGTGGAAAAGTTTCTAGAGAAGGGCAAGAAGTTGTATGCAGCCTTCATGGATCTGGATAAAGCATATGACAGGGTGGTAAGACAAGGATTGTGGAAGGTATTAAGAATATATGGAGTGGATGGGAAGTTGTTGAAGGCAGTGAAGAGTATGTATGAGGGTGCTAAGGCTGTAGTGCGTGTGGATGGCAAACTGAGTGAATCTTTCCACTTGAAGGTTGGATTGAAACAAGGATGTGTCATGTCTCCATGGTTGTTCAGTCTGTACATGCATGGGGTTATAAAAGAGATACAATGTCGGGTAGTGGATGTTGGAGCGGCCCTAGTGAGAGAGGGCAGTGTTTGGAAACTACCTGTACTGTTGTTTGCAGATGATAATGTGTTGTTAAGCGAAGACGAAGGGGAGCTGCAAGGCTTGGTAGATGAGTTTGGGAGAGTGTGTAAGAAACGGAATCTAAAGGTGAATGTAGGGAAGAGTATAGTGATGGTCTTCGAGAGAAGTGAAGCCAGTGAATGAACAGTGAGATTGGATGGGAAGGATATGGAGAATGTGAGTGAATTTAAGTACTTGGGCAGTGTGATGAGAAAGGATGGAAGTCTGGAGGATGAAGTGCTCGAAAGGGTGCAGCAGGGAAGGAAGGTTGCTGGTTCGTTGAAAGCAGTGATAAGAAACAGGGAGGTGAGCATGGAAGTGAAAAAGTTGTTACATGACAGTATTGTGATACCAACTCTAACATATGGAAGTGAAGCTTGGACCCTTTTGGAAGGATAGAAATCAAGAGTGAGAGCAGTGGAAATGAGTTATTTGAGAGGAGCATGTGGGGTCACATGGAGAGACAGACTAACAAATGGGGAAGTGAAGGAGCGTTGTGGTGTGGTTGTGGACGTGATGGGAAGCGTTAGGAAGAACACATTAAGGTGGTTTGGTCATGTGGAGAGGATGGAGAGTGAAAGACTGACGAGGAGAGTGTATGTGAGTGAGATGGAGGGGGCGAGAGGGAGGGGGAGACCGAGGATGAGATGGAGGGATGGAGTGGAGAGGAGGTATATGATAGAGGGGGATGTGAGTTGGGAGCGTGGTAGTGAAATGGCGGGGGACAAAGTGACATGGAGACGATTTGTTTGTGGCCACCCCATGCGGGATTGAGGCGTCTGGCAATAGATAGATAGGGAAATTTGCTAAAGCAGAAAGTAAGTATTATATTCCTCATTCCAGAATCATATGGATCTGCATATGCCTCAGAGCCTTCCCTGTAAGTGCCAGTAATTTCACTGAAGTTCACGAAAACACTAATACAGGTATACCCAAAAAAGGCACTGATTCATATCTCAGTCAAGTTTTGTGTAGAACAGCTGTACTCTTCAAGATCACTCATATCGGTAGGAGCACACACTGTAATAGGAGAAATGAAGCCCCAGAGTGTGAATCAACCTCACCAACATTATGCGCTCATCAGCGAAGTAACACGTGTTCGGCAGAGGAGGCAAAACAAACGAAAATCGCCACAGCAACACCCCTAAGATGGGAACAGTGGTATATGTACCTGTCACTCGCTATGGTGAGGCCACCTCTTTTAAAAGAGTGCTGTTACGCTGTCCCCCAGTTACCACAACTCTCCTGACAACAGATGCAGTTGGTCATCCTCCAAGAGTCTTAGAGCATTCCAAGTCCCCATCCGAAGTGCCTTCTGACAGTCAAATCACAGGGAGGAACTTCAAGCTCGTGTGTTCTCTGTACATTAAAAACAGGGTAAGGACGGAGGTGTCTCCCCCTTACATCTGGTTGCTGGAGTCCTAAAGGCTGTGCCCAGCAACCATCATGAGAGGTGTCAGACTAACAAGGCTTACACGATTATACAGTTTGCATCAGAATGTGCTCACTTCAGTGTACTAAGGCCCTAACATCTCTTCCTAATCAGTTTATACTGTATATGCTTATGAGTGTTAACATCCTGTTGTATGATGTATAAGGAAACTGTTAATATTTAAATAATATAAGTACTGTAGCATGTAGAAGATGTACAACATGTAAAATGTAAGATAAATTGCTATGGAAGCTGTATCAAAAAAGCTTCTTAAGATTATGAGAAATGCGAGATTGGCACATAATGCAGCAATAGATTAAGGATCTCAAAATTTGTATTAATGTTGACTGCATATGAGGTGTAGATAAAGAAAAAAGAAAGAAAGAGAGTCCTCATATTCTGAATTTTATCATTAACAAATTACCATATTGTGTGGCATATGAGATGCATTTCCCCCTCCACCAAAAAAAAAAAAAAAAACAAAGTCCACTTGTGTCTTCAAAGATGAATGTCATGAGGTTAGACTGGAGTTAGCTCTGGCTTTATTGAAAACAGCCACATATAAGGGTACATATCCTATGAACAAGCTGCCAATAATTGGTTGAAAATACAGTAAAAAAAACATTCATTTAAACTAAAACTGTTGATGGATTGTGAAAAATAAGATGTACATGAATGTTTACCCGGAAGATTTAGGAAAAAACTTCAAGGACAGCCACAACTTTGTGTTAACATACTGGCACTGCTACCACCTTTGTTGGTGAATATATCTGAAAGACCTCAATGAGGGCATTGATTTTTGGGATGAACGGTGTTTATAACATTTTCTTGGCCTTCCATTTTTGTGATTTTATATTCTCTTTGCATGAATCATGCTGATACTTTACATGCAATCAGGAGACGAGAACAAAACCAACTGCTTATATACTGATAGTGCTGCCACCTGGTGTCTGCTGATGAAAATAAATGGGATATCACATGGTGCCTCACGTGAGGTTTGCCAGGGAAACGGGAGTAAATCAGCACGATATTGTGGTAAATGTCGACAGTATCCTTGGCAAGCTTGGAATCCGCTTGGACGGATTCTCGCCCATCATACAAGGTACAAAACAGTGTAAGCAACTAGGTGACTCAAGAGAGAATATTTCATGTTTTAGCATTGAGGATCTAACCTGTCATGCAATACTTAATAATATCTTAAAGTAAATATTAATAATTACGAAACCCTTAGAGAGTAAATATTTCATGTATTGATGAAAACTGTGATGATGTTGATAAAATAATCATGTGTTTACTTTTGAAGACTCTGCTGCCAGATGCACCACGTGAGGAGCCTCCTCCTTCTCTTCTTCCTCAAGAGCCACCACTGCAAGTGCCATAGCAGCAATTGTTTTCACCTCTAGAAACTCTGAGAAAGCCATTTTAACGGATGGGGTCCCTGGACAATTTTGTCTGTGTACAATGCTGCTTCTCCTCTGCAGAGTTGGTGATTTCCTTCCCAGTGACCCTGACTGGGTACATGCAAGGAGGACACTGACAACAGTGTGAGAAGCGTTGTTGCTGACAATATGAGGAACGTGTGTGATAAGGTCGGTGCCTGGTTCCACGGAACTTTTCCTCAGCAGACCTCATACGAGGTACCACGTGATACCGCCATAACAGAGATTCCTCAATGCAAGCACGGATTCTTTAAAGATGAACAAGAATATTTGTAACTTTCTGTTGGTCTTTATTTTTTGTGATTTTATATTCTCTGCATGAATCATAATAAACTTTACTTGCAATCAAGTGACTTGAGAACAAACCCAGTTGAGTCAGGCTCAACAGAGAAGGAAAAGGGTGAACTGAAGTAATTTCTTGTATACATGTACAGTATATGACTGTGTTACAGATTTTCACTTTTATAGTAGACTAATAAATACTACTGAACAAAGATACTGATAGGTGAATATTTATATACAAACCCACCTGGTTCAGAATCAGTAAAGAAGCAGAGCATGAACAGAATTAAGGTTTCCCTGTATGACTGTGATAAAGATTTTCGCTAATTTAGTTCTTAGGTTCAGGCCGACGCATGCAAGCATGTTGGAGCCTTGAAAAACGAAACGAAACGAGTAAAAATGAAACTATAGTACTGAGTGAAGTTATAGAAACGCGAGTTTGCATTTCTGTGAATGTGACCATATCAAGCTAAGGTTGTTGTAGGTATTGGTTAGGAGTCAAAACTTTTTGACTTGCTCTTCCAAAATTAGAGTGCATCTTACACAGCGCAGCGTCTTATATGCCGTGAAATATGGTATTTGAGATGTATCCATATTTTGTCATATTTTGTGTAATGCTTAACCTCCATTGTTTTAATTTGGTGTTGTACAGCCACAGTCAAACGTTTGCTTGCTGTACCTCTTCGTCTAGTTTACACTTGGGATATGGTCAACACATAACTCCATGATGCATCGTATCAGTGTATTGGAAGAAAAATATATCAGGCCTCTCTCAGCTCAGGAATACTGGCCNCATCGCGATACACTTGGTGACTATTGTGTCAATCTCCCCAGTGCACCGAGGATTCCTGGGCTGACGATCCCGAGCCGAGAGGCACTGCTTTGCATGAGCAGAGCCCTGCACAGCTGTGCCTCCCGACACGGTAACGTTAATAGCCTCAGGACCCTTCAGTGTCTGTAGGAGATTGAACACAACAGCCTCTCCCTCGTGCAATGGGCGTTTCCGGCCCGGTGAATTGGTAACATCGGTCTTCAGGCGGTGCACAAATACATCGGCACCGGTGTCCTAGCGCCGAATGAATCTGAACCCCGCCCTCACGTTGTACCATTTCACGGTGCCAGAGGTGGTGTAGGTAGTCACTGGATTGTGGGACAAGTCACTGCAAAATTTAGATGTCACTCTACAGACTGTGGGGAATGTATGGTAGTATCTTTGTAATATTCAAGTTACCGATACAGGACTATTACACAAAGTAAATGTGATTATATTCGCTTTTATACACAACAATATTATAACACTGAGTGTCGACGTTATACCACAAATACACTTATTGATGTACCATCCTTGTCACTACTTGAGCCGGCACTTGAGAGAAAGGCCGTGACTTTGATATTACAGGCTAGAGAATTTAATATTATACTTTTAGGTTAATCACTACAACTGAACTGCACATTTAAGGTGGGCACATCGTCTGGTGTTCTGGCTGCATTTTGGAACTGAGTTTTAGGTTACATTTACTAGGTAAGAATATCAGGCCAAATGTGTTAATATTCAAGGGGTAGCACTTATATTACTTGGATAGTTACAGAAATATACTGGATATATAGACACATACGTTTACACTGCGATATGTCCAGTTCTACAACACACAGTATATGAGTATCACAGTATCACTGTGGCCAATTACCTTGAGTTAAACACTGCATTCAC
>JAGKTI010010850.1:16732-27660 GCA_018397915.1 Birgus latro
AGGTGCTAGAACGGATCTTTCCTTAACTTTTTTTAATCGACAGATCTTTCCGTAAATGTTTTGATATACAGTACAGTATATTAAATTCATTGTGGGGCCAGGAAGAGTGGTAACCAAGATTAACCCTTCCCCTTTTTGGCAGCTTGCTATAGTTATGATTTGGGAATGAGTGTCTGTAGAGTTGTAATGAGTGTGTGTGTGTGTGTGTGTGTGTGTGTGTGTGTTTGTGTGTGTGTGTGTGCGTGTTTGACAGACAGACAGACAGAGAATGTTAACTTACTAATCGTCATTCCGTTGTCTGAAGGTGGTGGTGGAGGAGGGGGGACCAATAGTATACGGCTTGTGTAAACCTGAGGAAATATTTGATAAGGTCCTGAATATTCACTCCAGTTAGACTGTGAAGTGTTTCGTTACTGTATATATAAAAGCAAACGCACGATATGCAAAGGTAGTCTTATAAGCAGCGTGATTTTATGAGCAATTATGGCAGTTATAACTATTTTCCCTGATGTAAAAAGTAAAAAGACTTTTTTTTTACGCAGTTTGAAGGGTAAATTCACTCACTCGATTAAATGCTACATATGACTGCGTACAGAGTTGCAAGTCAAATAACTTATATATCGGGAAACATTCGGCACGTTATTGCAAATACTGAAGTATCAGTTTTGAATTCAGGAGTGTTGCTGTAACAAGAAATCTGATTGCCGTGTGAATAATCATATACTTGACATCATTCATGAATACGAAGTCTTGAGCCCTAGCGCTCCTGAGTCGCGATGACAGTTTTTCCATTCGTCCATCTGTTCGCGTTCTAACGATCGCAGTTATGAACGATTTTGACGATGGAGGTGTAAAGTGAATACTCTGTACTTGACGGTGTGCCCAACTGGGAGTGGTTAACACGCCCAAAGCAACCCTAAGGTCACAAATAGACCAAAATGTCTCTATTTACAAGAGTATAGGCGTAACATTGGTATTACTGGAAAGGGTGTTCAGAATACAGTAATTAATGTCATCAGTATACAAGCCGCTAGAAAGTGGAAAATAGCAGAAAAAAAAAAAAACTTTCAGTGCGTTCCTGTGTCCCTGACTCATTAGGTGGTGGAAGCAGGCAGTGATGTTAAGTAGGGAGGTAAGAAATTAAGTAAGGAGGGAGGATGTAGGTAGGCAGTCATGTAGGTATGGAGGCCGGCAGGGAGGTAGGTAGGCAGGGAGATTGGCAAAAAAGTACGTAGGGAAGTAGGCAAGGAGTTAATTATGTAGGCAGGCAGGGTGGTAGGTTGGCAGGTAGATGGGAAGGTATTTAAGCAGGCAGGTAGATAGGGAGGTAAGAAGGGTGTTCGGCAGGGAAGTTGGTAGAAATGCAGGGAGGCAAGTAGAGAGTCGGCTGGCAAAGTAGGTAAGTGGGTAAGTAGGCAGGCCAGGGAGCTGCTGTGGGTAAGGAAGTAGTTGGTAGGGAGCTTGGTAAGTAGGGAAAAAGCGGCAAGGAAAAGTGCAGGTTAATCCCTTATATGGTAAAGAAATAATTTGCAGCTTAACACCTCCCGGCTAAAGGATCTTATTGTCTAAGAGTGGCTGCAAAACTTGAGATCTTCGTATAACAGAAGATCCACCATTGTTCGTCTTCAGGCCCCTGGCTTGGCAGCATGCAGCTGTACTTCTTTAACTTAGCCCACACTGACGTCTTTTTGCCGCTTATTTCACATAGCCCAGTGGCAGAAAAAGACAGTACTACAGCTTTACATTTTTTACATAGCATTGGTTCGTGACTAGCACGACATTGTAGTGTTGAGCTCTCGTAACAAATTCAAGATGGAGACATGGCAATTTCAGGCCAAATTAAAGTAAAAACGGTAAAGTATTTGCTATATTAACCCAACCGTCCATACAGCTTCCATCAGACTGTGTCCATTGAACTGTGTGCTGCACCATGGAAAGCTGTACGGTACTTTACCGCAGTAAGCCAACATGCAAGGTTATGTTTAAAACATATATGAAATAGTCAAGATCACTCAAGTTTGGTCAAAATACATTAGGAGCAACCCTGACTAATTTTGACAAATGCTAAATTTCATCTTGAGTTTCAGCGCTGGGGATAGTGAGCTGCCGCCCAGTATTCAATATTGTCAAAATTAGGCATATGATATTTTGAGTTACTTTTTCTCGCGATAACGCCCCATATTATTAGGCTTGGTCAGTTAAAAATAGAACCAACCTCCCACACTAGGTTGATGACAGCAAGGACATCAGTCCATATATATTTTGCCTAAAATCTACTGGTGGGACAGGCTGGGATGGGCTAGCCAAAGAAATATGGATGCCATGTTACCCAAAATGATCATAAATGGTGATATCATGAGGGTACCGGTTTTGAAGACTAGTCAATAGTTACTTAGAAAAAAAAGTCAGTATTGTGTTATATTGTAAGTAAAAATCATTATTGTTACTGCAGTGGTACATGGCACTGTTGTGCTTCATAGTCATGTGTAATTTATGGCACACGATACTAATGAGGATCCATGGTTATTTACAGTTGAGTTATCTAAGGCATTTTAATCAGGAACTTTGTACTGTAAGAGGAATTTGTCTTTTGCAGCAAGGACCATAATAGCCTACTGGATACTGTAGGTAGGGGGAGACGGTGGCTGAATCGGTAGAGAGATGGTTTGCAGTTCTAACGGACCCAGGTTCGAATCCTCGCTGGTTAAGGAACAGTTCGAAGATGACTTTAATAAAAGCAGACTTTACAGACCTACCAAAAGACCCGCCGACATATCGTAAAAGTGTCCCCGCTAATACCAATACACTAGTCCTGCATGAGAACCCTAGCATGTATTCAGTGTGGACGGTGGGTGTTAGCGCCGACGTGGTGACATGTGGAGGTGTTTGAGATGCAGGTAGACTGCTAGGCCTTGTGGGCAGGCTGAAAGCTTATGCTCAGAGTTGGGGAAAAACAAAAGAAAAAAAAGTAGAGGATCACTGGGACCGTAAAATGGGAGTTAAGTACTTCACATCCGAGGGGAAAAAAAAATAGTAGGGTACAGACGGACAGGGCCGCCCATAGAGATGCCCTACATAAAGCTCCTGTTCGATCTCAAGCATTTCCCAAATGTGACTCTCCTAAGGGAACATAAAGAGTCTTTATTAAAGACAACGTTTTGATTCGCCGTAGCTGCTCTACCATACGGTGCCACAATTCTCGATAAAGTTGTTTACGTTTGTCTGAGTCCTTGTCATACATTTCATTTTTAAATATTCATGTTTTAAGGACAGTCTGCCCAGATATTGCTATAAATACACTGCAGTACGAATAACAACAAATTTCGTTGAGTGATACGGACAGACGCTTTGGTTACCTTCCACACTGATGGAGACAAATTTATTTCATACAAAATATGAGATATAATGAGTGTTTTGGGACACGTAATTTAGCGATCCCTCCCGCCTCTCACCTTCCTCTCTCCCTCTCCCATTCCCTCTTTCTCTTCTTTTATCCCCCTTCTCATTCCTCCCCCTTGATATTCCTCTACATCTACTTTTTCGTCCTTCCTTCCTATCTCGCTTTCATTCCATTTCCCTCCCAACCCTTTTCCCCCCACTATCCCTATCCATTCACAGTTTTCCTTATCCTTTCTCGCCTTCTGTCCTTTTCTTTACCTCATTCTCCAATTCCTGTCGCCATTCCTTATCCCTTCCCTTTTCTCCTCTTATTCCTTTTTTCCTCCCAGCACCTTCCAATCATTCTCCCACTCTTGCTTCCCCAGTACACGGTCCTGTACTTACAATTCGCGAGACGTGTTCAAATAGCATAAACAATGATACAGCTTCAGTTCTACTGTAATTTGTACATTCCTCGATGTTTCAGTTCAAGGTTCATATTAAGAGTATGTGCCCTAAAAACTTCATGACGGTAGGGTTAATCGCACTTATTTATGGTTTGAGCGTGCATGGACAAAGTACCCAGTGTAGGAAGTTCTCTATTCCTAAGTATGGGAATATGTAATCAGGCACTTTGTGCACAGCATCACATGCTAGAAGTTCGTACAATGACAAAGTACCTTGACAACGTAATCAATTCCACATCGTGTCTGTAGGCATATACTACTATACAGTAGTCGCGGCGAACGACTCTGAGGTTGTCATTATCGCACCCTAGCAACCTACCATTCAAATGTGCGTCCCATTTTTTTTTTTTTTAATGCAAGGAAGAAGGAACCAAAGGCCAGGGCCCGCATACTGTTCCTTCCAAGAAAAAGTAAAAACAATACAAAAGAGAGCCAAATTCAAGATCCATTCATTTCGAGATGCCTGGACACACTGCGTTTGAAAGACTGGAGATCATAGGAAGTAGGAAATACAGACAGAGGGAGACAGTTCCAGAGTTGACCAGTTGCATAAATGAAGGACTGGGAGTAACGGTTAACTCTTGCATTAGAGAGTTGGACAGAAAAGGGATGAGAGTTTGTTGCTAGACGGGTACTACGTGCCCGTCGTAGAGGTGGAGGGATGCAAGCAGACAGTTCAGAGGAACAGTGACCGTTGAAGTAGCGATAGAAGAGAGATAAAGAAGCAACAGTGCGGCGAAGAGACAAAGGTTGAAGGGAATCAGTAAGAGGAGAAGAGTTAATGAGTCGAAAAGCCTTTGACTCCACCCTATTGAGAAGAGCTGCATGTGCGGAGCCTACCCACACATGAGAGTTGTACTCCATACACGGGCGAATAAAACCCGTGTACAAGGTCAACAACTGCGCAGGGGTAAAGAAAGTTCCGAGTCGGCTTAGCACACCTAATCTCTTGGAAGCAGATTTCATAAGAAATGTAATATGTTCTTTCCAAGACAAATCCCGAGAGAATGAAACCCCAAGCATGTTCAAGGATGATGCAGGACTGGGCTGGACATTATTAAACATTAGTGGGTAATCCTGAGGAAGATTTTGTCGGGTTGATAAGTGTAAGAACTGAGTTTTTGATGCATTAAAAATAACAAGATTTTTTTTTACCCCAGTCAGAGATACAAGCCAAGTCAGACATTAGGTGTGCCAAAGCCTCATCCCTTGTTTGCTGAAGTAACTGCTGAGAAGGACGTTGCGGAAATTGAATGGAAAGGTGAAGGGTGGAATCATCAGCATATGAGTGGATAGGGTTAGATGTACAGCTTAGAAGGTCATTGATGAATAAAAGGAAGAGTTGATGATAGGACAGAGCCCTGAGGAACACCACTGTTGATAGGTTAGGAGAAGAACGATGGCCGTCTACAACAGCAGCTATAGAACGACCAGAAAAAAAGCTAGAGATGAAGGCAGAGATAGAAGGATAGAAACCTAAGGAGGGCAGTTTGGAAATCAAAGATTTATGCCAGACTCGATCGAAAGCCTTTGAGATGTCAAGTGCAATGGCAAAGCTATCGCCAAAGTCCCGAAAGGAGGATGACCAGGAGTCTGAAAGGTAGGTGAGAAGACCGCCAGTGGAGCGTCCCTGACGGAACCCATACTGACGATCAGAAAGTAGGTTGTGACAGGAAAGATGCTTTAAAAATTTTTCTGTTAAGGACTGATTCGAAAACTTTTGAGACACAGGATGTTAAAGCAAGTGGACGATAGTTAGAGGGATGGGAATGGTCACCCTTCTTTGGGACTGGCTGAATGAGAGCAAACTTCCAGCAAGAAGGAAAGGAACAAGTTGAGAGACAAAGGCGAAAGAGTTTACCTAGGCAGGATGTAAGCACAGAAGCACAGTTTTTGAGGACAACAGGAGGGACTCCATCAGGCCCATATGCCTTGTCAGTATTGAGGCCAGTGATGGCAGAAAATACATCATATTATACACGAATCACATTATTATGCACGAATATATTATACACGATTATTATTATACACGAACATATTATACATGAATCACATGCGTCTCATATTATACACGAAATCAAACGCACTTTTGAATGGTAGGTTGCCAGGGCATGATTATAACAACGTCAGAGTCGCACGCCGCGACTTTGGGTGACTTTCTTTGACAGTCTGAGGAACAGTTTCTATGCAGAAGTCATATTTTCCTTCTGTTTATCATATGAAGCCACATATTTTGGATCATATGCCATAAAACCTGGCATGTATTGTAGTGTACTTTTGTGCATTCGGTACATTGTGCATGCACGATTTTGGTGCATGTGACACTAAATATGATTGACTTCTTGAACTCGAGGAGTTAGGTACAACCTTCAATAACCCCTCTCAGTACGAGAGGTCTTTCCTTAGTTGAAACTGTTTCACAGCACTAAGGAAGTGCTGAAAATTTCGTCACCCGGATTCTAGGGCTATCAGTCTATCTATAGCCCGACGCCCTAATCCCGCAAAGGGTGGCCGCAGACAAAACGCCTCCAAGTCGCTCTGTCACCCACCATTTGCCTACCCTCCCCCCCAGCTCACTCCTCCCTCCCTCATATACCTCTCAACTCCATCCCTCCACCTCATTCTCGGCCTTCCCCTCCCTCTCCCTCCCTCCACACCACCTGCATATTCCCTCTTAGTCAGTCTCTCATTCTCCATTCTCTCCACATGTCCAAACCACCTCAGTGTACTCCTAATCTTCTCAACTACATCCACATCCACCCCACAACGTTCCTTTCTTCTTCATTCGTCAACCTGTCCCTCCATGTCACGTCACATGCTCCTCTCAGGTAACTCATTTCCACTGCTCTCACTCTTGACTTGTTACCCTCTAGCAAAGTCCATGCCTCACTTCCATACGTCAGGGTAGGGATCACGATACTATCATGCAGTGACTTCTTGACTTCCATACTCACCTCCCTATTTCTGATCACCGCTTTCAATGAACCAACAACCTTAAACAGACACTAATGAATATTTCATGCATAGATGCAGTACTTGAATTACATTCGTTTTCAGCTGAGGACGGTGCGGTTCTTGATCTTTGCAAAAATATTCTTAAAATGCCTCTAGTCACAGTGAACTTTCTAGCGAGCAACCCATTCTGGTTCCTCACCCTCTCATGCTTACCTGACAGAAGCGTTTACGTGTGGTGTCGGGATTTCTGCACGCCCTTTCGACTGCACTTGTGCTGCCATAGTTTCTATATATCCAGAACTAAAAAAAAAAATGGAGCATATCACTTTATATGCAAATAAATATAACAGGAAAAAAAATCTCTGGCATTATTCTAGTAACAAAATCAGTGACCAAGTGGTTTGATGCAGCTGTGATACCTAAACAACCAATTCCACATTAATCCTTTGGAGCGTAGGGGCCTGAGGCTACCTTAGTCCAACACATGTAAGAATAGGCGACTGACCTACACCTTTGATAGCATTCACATGATTAAAACCTCAGGCCTCCTCTAGAGTTGAAACCGCAGAGCGTTCGAATCCAGGAGTTCTGCTACCACAGTTCTGCTCATAACAGTTATTCTCAGCTGGTTTCATTTCTCGTGATTTGTCACTCTAGTATTCATTCTCATTTGACTGTGAAATGTATGGTAGCTGTATGAATGATAACAAGCATGTGATACAAGCAGTCGTAAGCACAACGTAAACATAGGGGAGTTTATATTTAACAAGTATGGTAGATGTAGTGGATGTTGTTGTAGCCTCAGGTTCATCTTAATTGTGAATCCAATGAAATGTAGACAGCAGCTGTCCCTTTCCTGCAGTCCACCATCCTCCTCTTAAGGAGTAGGGAGGAAACTGAGGGACGTTTCTGTATAGCAGTAGCCGAATCACCCACTTATATCAGTGCCACCCTGTCAAGGCGACCCTTTCCAGGTCATAACAGATATAATAACGCCTTATAAAAATGTGCGCCAAAAACCACTGGAACAAGGTCGAGGCAGTAAAGGGACATGTAGCCCCATCCCAGATTTTTTTTTTACTGGCATAATTTTATGCACTGTATGGCTGAGTAATAGTTATGCCGTAATCATGACATTTTTCTCTTTGGGTACAACTACACTTAAATAATTTTTACACTATAATGGTACTTACTGAAATAATGCTAAGGAAGAAGGAGAAATTGGGATAGGGTTACATGTCCTTCACCGCCTCGACCTTGTTCCAGTGATTGTTAGCGCACTACCATTCCCGCATCTTCATAGATTTTATAAACCATATTTAACCACTTGTTTCGGTGATTTTGAAAAGCTTCTTTGTTAGATATTTTCGAAGGTTCTTGTGAGTTATTCAACAGAGAAGCACGTCATAGTAGATAAGTCTCTAGAGCTTAATAAAATCGTCTAGAGATAACAAAGAGCACTCGGACAGGGCAACACCCGTGCCTTGCAGTCAGTCCACGACCGAACATTCGACCCATGACCACCGAATGATTATCTCAGACCTGAAGTATTGTGTGACCAGCAGCCCTTTCACTAACCACAAACCTTCATCAGAAAGCCAAATTCATACTATAAGGAATTTTCAGAGGTGAATTACTGATGTACATTAAATAATTGTGTATTCTTACTGCAAGAAATATAGATGCACTGATGAAAATAAAAAGAAAGGGGAGGGGGTCCAGACACTCAACCCCTCTCTGGATCTATTAATGGTACCACAGTTTTAGAAAGAAGTGTGTAGTAACAACACATCAGTTTAAGCAATGCAACAGGTTAAATCTACCAAACTGTGCTAAATAACTGATCTTTGTTATTACTTACAGAGCATAACTCTGATTCTTCGTCGGAGCCGTCATTACAATTTCGGTATCCATCACACACGTTTGAGAGTTGTATGCAGGAGTTGTATCCCGTCCTGCTCCTGCATCTAATTGAACCACTGGAGCAAATGGCACGAACAACATCTAGGAAAGAATATCCGGAGATTAAACTGTTTCCACCTTAACTTGGTCCAAATTTTCATCCTTTTGCGTTTTATGTTACACAGCTCATTGACAGAATAAACCATTACAACGGCCCTACATTCATTTCATAGAAATTCATGACTGTAACCACTGGATTATCAAGCACGAATTGCATCTGCAACAGAATACCCTGTGTTTCAACCGTTTCACCTTTACTTTATAGCCTATTTTATCTGATCTGAGAAGAGACGAGCCTTAACTTTTTGAAAACTGGCAGCTGATTGGTTGTCAGTTCACTCATTATTAATGATGCATTTTAAATTATTTTTGATAAATGGGTTTCATTAACTGTTTAATGATAAGAATACGCTAATAATATGATATATTCAGTTATTTTCACATGACATTTTGAATTCTTGGACAAAACAAAACACGTCTACATGTAAAGTTTCACGAGTGCTTTGATTTTTTTCCCCCCAATGTTCAGGCAAATTAAGATAAGTTGTCATTACTGCGATATTATGTAAAATTTAATCTAGTAAAACATCGGAAATCCAATGAAAAATGACTGGTAAACACGGGTGAAGAAACTATAATAGTCACTGTCACTTTTAAATATCCCCACAGCCCATACCTTGTCACAGCTCTGTAAGTTGTAACTAGATATTCAAAACTACTAAAAATATAGAAAACTTACTAATGATGTGAAAGTAGAGAGAATAATGCAAACTGACGCGGTAACACAACAAATCTGAATATTCTTAAGCTTAGTCAAGTGGGACATCCTATCGAGCGGCCAACCTCCCGTCCCGTCTATCCTTCATCAAAATTGAGGGAATACATTTCGTTGCAATTCCAATGTTTTATTAGAGTATATTTCACAAACTATAGCAGCAATGACATAATTTACTTTAACTTGCCTGAACATGAGGGAAAAAAATTCAAGGTACTCATGAAACTTTACATGGACTTGTTTTGATTTGTTCCGAGAAATCAAAATGCCACACACATCTACGCCATCTCATAAACTTAATAAGGCCCCGTTTTTAGATTAAAGTATGCAAACAACTATATAAAATATTTTATTTGGGTAGTCTTATCATCAAACGGTTATTGAAACCCATATAATAAAAATAATTTAAAATAAATTAACCCTTTCGTGCACGGAACCGAGATTCGTTCAATATGGTGGGATGCACAGAAACACACGGACAGCAAATCGCATGAAAAAGCAATACAAAATCACCAAAAATAAAGTTCTCAGTCGATTTGTGTCAAATTTTGGTACGTTCTAGCGGGCGCATGTCTCTCCCGAGGTAAGTCCTTGGCAACACTGTCCCATCCATTGTCAGGGTGTCCGGAATCCGGATCTAGGAAACGCAGTATCTGACAAGAAGCCAGGCGGTGAGGTTGCGCTAGTGTCTGTCCCTTTAATCCTACTAATTCTCCTCCCTCCTGCCCGAGCTGAAGCCCCTATGGACTCAGTGTGCAATTTGTGAGCATATTTTGACGTGATTATGTCGGTGGAACATAGTTATATATGTAGAAAAGCATTGGTGTCTGTTATCAGTCATTAGGCCTACCGGCAAGACCCGCTCTAGCCTCCCCTGGGACATAAGCTGTGAGTACATATACGTATGAAAAAGTGAAGCCTGTGTAATAACTGAAATGACACTGAATAAATTAATCACTGTTCTGGCCGAGATTCGAACTCAGGCCCTCGTGCTTGAATCGCACGCACGTTACCACTGAGCAAAAGAGAGGATCCACCCTTTACCTCTGGGCAACGCGGGCTTTTATACACCCCATTACATCACTTTTTTCTCCCCCTAGTTATTAATTTGGTCAGTTTCGCTCTCCCACATGGTAGCGTAGCATTGGAGGCCACCACCTTGTAAGGCTGTCAACACGACATATGACCCTCGTGGCCCTTACCACACATTCCACACCGCTGCCACCAACGTAATAACTGAAATGACACTGAATAAATTAATCACTGTTCTGGCCGAGATTCGAACTCAGGCCCTCGCGCTTGAATCGCGCGCAGGTTACCACTGAGCCAAAGAGAGGATCCCCCCTTTGCCTTTGGGCAATGCGGGCTTTTATACACCCCATTACATCTGA
>JAGKTI010010851.1:0-10145 GCA_018397915.1 Birgus latro
CCCTGTTTCTTGGTGTTTGTGTTGGTGTTCGCGGTGTGGAGAGGGAGTTCTTGTGATTTTATTGTCGTTGTGATTGTTCGAAGGCTTCATTGTGTTACCTTTTGTTATTTTGTTTGTGATATTAAGGCTTAAAGGCGTCTGAAGCATCATGTTTTCTTACAACTGAGCCCTCAAAATTCTGCCACACATTCAATTACATTCCAGTCACACCACCGTACCCATCACTACAGGAGCTGTCATGAATGCAAATTACAGTGTAACCTGTATTAAAAACAATCTTGTCTCTTTGAAAGGCATTTGCACCACAACTAAAGGATATCCCCTTAAAATACACAATCACTATCACCATTTATCACCAGCATCACTGAAAAAAAAACACAACTTTACTCATTAGCAAACAGTAAATTGGAACCCCACTCGTTAGCACCAACAATCACCATCTCTGCCAACGTCAACCACCACAATCACCAGCCACCAAACTCTCATATAGGCCACCGCAATCACAGCTATCACCACAGCTACCCCTCACAGTTTATTCCACTCTAGTCACCATTACCTCGTACCAACAAAATCCGTTCCACCACAGATACAACCACACTCAACACCAGACGCCAAAGCTATCGATGTCTTTCACCACCACAGTCACCATCATCGCTGGCCACCAAATCCTCATCCACCAAAGTTACGGCCAGTCGCTCACCACAGCCTTGTTTCCAATCCTTTTGACTATTAAATTCTCTGCCACCACCACCACAGTCATCACCACCACCGTTGCTACCATCACCACCATTGCCAACAACACCATTACCCTTATCACCACCACAGCCGTCATCACCACTACAGTCATCACCGCCAGCTCCACAACTATCACCACAACCTTCATCACCGCAGTCCTCATCCACACCGCAGCCATCACCACCACCATCACCACAACCACAATTACCACAATCTTCACCACCACAGCCGCAGCCTTCACCACCACCATCGCCACAACCATCATCACCACAACCATCACCACCACAGCCATTATCACCACCACACCCTTAACCACAGCCACTACCACAGGCCTCAGTGCTCCGTGTGGCTGTGTCTGGTCGTATTTACAGCATCAATTGTCCAGCCACCAACGACCCATCAGGCAGACGGTCAATTTGTCAAACGTCTTGTTGTCGATCGAGGCAGACCCGACCAGATTGAGCCCCGATACCGCACTGGGGATTACGCTCCGATAGCCTCCAGGAGTGGGGTGGGAAGGGGAGTGGGGAGTAGGGATAGGAGTGGGGTTGGGAGTGGGGTTGGGAGGGAGGCCAGGAGTTGAGAGTAGCGGTGGAGAGTTGGGGATATTAGTGAGGTGGGGAGTGGGGTGGGGATTGGAGTGGGGTGAGGAGTGGGGACATGGCAGTGGGGGAGTGGATACATGAGTCTGTCTACTCTCTATTAGCCTCAAAATCCTTATAATCTCTTCCCAAGTGATCAGAATCCTTGTCTCACCATTACGGTAGGATAATCCCTTGAAACACACACACACACACACACTCTCTCTCTCTCTCTCTCACTCTCTCTCTCTCTCAGCTCATCCCCTTCATCTCAATGCGGGATTAAGAGAGGGTTAGGGGGATTTATTGGCAGGATTATAGGGATGAGAGGCATGTATGAGGGTAGAGGGGAAGGACTGTGAGTGTGGGCATGGGTATACACAAGTGGGTATATGGACTCAGCTGCCTGATAAGTATACATATGACTCACGAGTATACGTATGACTCAGGTACACATATGACTCAGGTACACATATGACTCAGGTACACATATGACTCAGGTACACATATGACTCAGGTACACATATGACTCAGGTACACATGTGACTCAGGTACACATATGACTCAGGTATACATGTGACTCAGGCACACATATGACTCAGGTATACATGTGACTCAGGTACACATATGACTCAGGTATACATGTGACTGGGGTGTACATGTGACTTGCGTACACATGTGACTCCGGGTGATAGACTGGACGGCGTGTGGATGTATCGATTAGAGAGGCTGACATCAGGCAAACGAGCCATATGAAAGTTTAATTGATGCTTCATTACCATATCCTGTGTGTGTGCGTGTGTGTGTGTGTGCGTGTGTGCTTACGAGGTACACACACACACACACACACACCTAACTGTATGCGTTATTGTGTGACTGCGAACGTGTTATGTGTGTGTGTGCGTGTGTTCCTGTGAAATAGCTGCACATGCACAGACAAGCCCCTTTCCTATTGCCTGTGAGCACCTGTGAGCGTGAGAGGATGTGCGTGAGAGTGACCACAACACAGATTACGATCCAATGTTGCCTGACGTCCCTATGGCGCCTCAACACCACAACAAAGACCTGCCAACACCACCACACACCACAGCAAAGACCTAACAAAGCCACCAAACAGAATCTGCCCTTCTTGATAACACAGCACGAAGAAGGAAGTGGCAAGGGATGGATTCAAAGTGGGGATAGAGGAGGGGAATCGAGGTGGAAGATTAACCAAGGGAGATAGGATTGAGAAGGAAAAGGAGTTGGAAGATTGAGGGAAAGGATCAAGATTTTTAGAGAGATTAGGAAGGGAAGTTGATGAGGAAGAAGACCAAGATATAAGGGGTGAAGGAGGAAAAGAGGCGGGAATATAAGAAAGGGTTAGAAGACACAGGTAAAGACACAGGGATGATTTTGAGAAGAAGGTCAAGAAAGCAGAAAATAGAAGAGACGGAAACTGAGGAGAATCAAACTAGATAAGGAGGATGACATGGAAACAGAAGGTGATCAAGAAAATGGCGAGGGAAATATTCAAGATGTCTTAAGTCAGAAAGATATTAGAAGAGGAAGAGAGAATTGAAAATGAGGAGGATCGAGAAGAAAGAGGATTGAGGATAGAAGGAAAAAAATTAAGAGGGTGTTAAAGAGATCAATCGAGGAAGAATAATGGAGACTAAAGAAAGATGGAGGGAGAGAGGATGGGATTGAAGAAAGTAGGACAGGAAATATGGAAACGAAGAGGAAAAGGAACCAAAACTCAAGAGAAACGACTGCAGAAAAGTACGGAGTGTCAGAATGCAGGAAAAAATGGACTGGAATGCGTTTGTCATTTTTTTCCCTGGGTATGTGGTTGGGGTAAAGGGAAAAGATGCATAATCCAAGGAAAAAGGATGCAGGAAAAGGAAATTGGAAGGAGTTTTTCATTTCTTCTGACGTGTGTGTGTGTGTGTGTGTGGAACGAAGGGGAAGAAGATGCAAAGGCCAAGGATATGGTATACAGAAGAAAGAAACTGGAAGGATTGTTTTTCAGAATTTCTCTTGATTTTTCTTGTTTTTTTTCATGTTTTCAGGCTTTTGTTATCTTTTCTTTATTCTTTCTTTCTTTCATTTTCTTTACCTTTGGGTGGAGGGGGAGGGGGACTGTGGTAGATCGGTCACCCTGAAATTCTCGTGTGGTGGTCACGTCAAAGAGGCTCTGGGAGTGTCAGCAGGGGAAAAACGGGAAGGCAAACACCCCTCACATTAAAACAACTTGTGGTTCGTCTGTGTGTGTGTGTGTGTGCGTGTGTGTGTGTACGAAAGCGTTGGTGTTAGAAGAGGTTTTGTGTGCGCATATCCTTTCTCTTGTTTCTGTATAACTGTGCATCTGCATGTACTTGTATATCAACGTACATATGTATACGGGTACGTCTGTGCGTGTTCGTAAATATGTGCACGTTGTTAACAGTATAATGTATAGAAACTTTTACAATCAGATAAATGGGATCCAAGTAATATTGTTCAGGCTTCACTGTGTCTGGTAAATGATAAAAAAAAAATAATGCCAACTTATTATACTTTTCTGAGTGCTTTAATAAAATTGAATATATATTTATTGATACACGGCAAGCATCATGGAAATTAGCAGTTTTTTTTTTCATATTTCAAAATTCTAAACACAGCAAGAATCTCAATGCGTTTTGTCTAGACTTTTCGTGCATGTGTGTGCTTGTGTATGCGCATGTGTGTACTTCAATGTGTACTGTATGCGTGTGTATGTGTGTGTGTGCAGGAAACAGCAGGCAGGGGAGAAAGAGGGAAGGGGAGGAGGGAGCGAGGGGAGGGAGGGAGGGAGAGAGAGAGAGAGAGGAGGGAGGGAGGGAGGGAGGGAGGGAAGGAGAGCGACCACAGAAAATTCATCACAAATCTTTTGATCATTTCCGATAGCAAAGGACGAGTCAGTGTAAGCTTGTAATCCCGGCAGGAAAATCCCCCGCGAGATCGGCTTGTGGGGCTGATTTAATGGATTTGTGGGTGTAGGCCGGTCGTATGTGAAAGTTATAGGACTTAATGCGCTTTTTCTGACAGGCCGCAGGTGTCTTGGTGCGAGGCGGGGTAGGGGAGGAGGAGGAGAGTTGGAGAAAAGTGGGGGGAGCGCGGTAAAAGAGCTTGGGGAGGGGAAGAGGGAGGGAGTAGGGGAAGAGAGCGAGGTAATGGTTGAGAGGAAAGAGGGGTGGGAAAGAGAGATGGGTGGAGAAAGGAGGGGAAGACTGGGTGAAGAGGGAACGGGAAGAGTGAAGGGTAAGGGACAGAGGAGGGAGAGATGGACCTGATGGAGAGGGGAGGGGAAGGGGCAAGGGTAAAGAGTTGAGAGGAAGGAGGGAGGGGAGGGAAAGGGAAAAGGGTGGGGAAAGGAAAGGAGGGAGTGAAAGAAGCGAGAGTGGTAAGGGAGGGACAGGAAAGGAAGTTAAGGGATGCGGTCATAAAGCAGAATGTAAGTGAAGACAAGAAAAGATGGGAAAAATTAAATATAGACGACGTTCTCAAGCTATTGCAGGATGGTCTCCACAAATTACAATGACATACTTCTGTGCAAATTACCATGAGGATCAATGACCATAAGGATGAGCCCAAGATTTGTGTGTTTACATGGTTCGACATTTGACCCATCAAATCTTTCTAAATGGCCTTAGTAAAATAAAAGAAGGGTATCTGAGAGTACTGGATCAAAAAACAATGTGTGCCAAGTTAGAGGGGAGTTTGTGGAGAAATAAAACAATGGCATCAAGGTGAAATGTGATTGAGAGAGAGAAGAAAATAGGAAGATGGACACTGAGAGATTTTAGCATATTTCCACACTACGATGTGAAGAAAATAAATCGCAATGGAAGATCGTTGGAGGCAGATGATCCAGAGGGAAGAAGAGAGAAAGATGAGGAAGATGATGGAGGAAGGAGAGAGGAATAGGCAGGAGAAGACAGAAGATCAAGAGCGGAGGAATATAATGACGGATATACAAGAAAACAGTTCAATTAAAAAAGGAAAGCGAGAATAAGGAGGAACTCGACTACGAAGAAGATTGCGGAGGAAGAAGACGAAAGATAAAGTAAAGAAGATGTGAATAAAATAGCTGGTGTATGAAAGGAGGTATCGGGGTGTAGGCATCGGGGTGTAGGGAAGGTGTAGTCGGGGTGTTGGGAAGGTGTAGTCGGAGTTGGAGGGCTCCGACGTGTGACCCTGAGACCCTTCATAAAGATCCAATTTAGATGGTAATCCCTTGCTTTCAATCCGCACGGCGCACCTGTCCTGACGTCACTCCTCGCAGTCACCCAAGGGAAAAAAAAAAAATTCTGGAGTCATGTTTTTTTAGATTATTTTTTTTTTCAGTAGTTTATCATTTACACTTCGGCAAAATTTTCACGTTTTTGCTTTTTATCGCTAACGCCTGAATATTGAAGGCACAGGTTCGTTTCGTTTCGTTTTTGTTTATAATGGCTCCAACATGCTTGTATGCGTCAGCCTTGGTCACCTAATGGCGCCTTTCCATGCTACTCGATCTCTGGCAGCCTCCTTATTCAGTCCCTTATCCCTGAGGTGGGAAAGTAATAAGACTGTGGGAGAGTAATAAGATATCAAACGATTCTGTCTGGCTGGAGGAAACTCATCAAAAGGTTAATTTATACTTGTAAATAAAGAAACTGAAAAAAAATATATATACATACGGCGTTCTTATGAGCATATACGTTCATTTAAAGGGTAATGTTCAGTTAAAAAAATAAAAATAGATAAATAAATAAAAATGTCATTATACATTCTTTTAAGCATTTGGATTTTAAATGATTATGAAACTCTAGCTGCCTTTTCAATCGTTGAGGAAATAATTGGTGTTTGGGCAGGAAAGGTATCAGTAAAGCAGAAAGTAAAAATATCAGGGAAGATTTCAGTGTAAAAATATATTCAAAATTGTGTTCGGCAGGCAACGTCAAGCAGATGAATGAGATAAAGGCTACATCACCGCCATCTGTTAGAGCAAGTTTATCATGCATATGTAAACAGTAAATATCGTACCTCTCCATCTCTTCCTTGTTACCTTCCTCATCCCTCTCCACCTCTCCCTTGCTACCTTCCTCATCCCTCTCCTCCTCTTCCCTCCAGCTTTCCCTTCCCTTCCCTCTCGTTGTGTTTCCTCCTGCGTTTGTCTTTTCTTTGCTTATTCTTCTTTTTTCATGCTCATATACTGAACACCTCTCGCTTCCTCCTACTTTCTTACTTTCTCTTTCTGTTTTATTTATATCCTCACTTCGTGTTCTTTCCCTCTTCTCCTGGTCTACCTTCTTCTCCTTTTCCTCTCCTCTCCCATGCCATATCATCCTCTCGCCTCCTACTTTTCATTCTCCTTACTCTTAGTCTTCTTTCCTCTCTTTCCTTCAGTTCCTTCCCTTCCCATGACTTTCCCTTCACCCTCTATAACTTCTCTTTTTTTTCCCTTCTTTTCCTCTCGAATAATCTTCTTCCTTCTGCTCTCCCTCTTTTCTTTCACTTCTCTCTTTTCCCATCTTTTTTATCTTTTGCTGTTACTCATATCAACATCTTATCATCTCAACCTCATTCCCTTCCCTCACACATCTGTAATTCTTCTGTCCCTCACTCACTTTCCCTCTCATTCTTTTTCTCTCCTCATCTTCTAGTAATCTGCTTCCTTCCCCTTTTGTCCCCCCTCTTGTATCCCTCTTACCCTGCCTCCTCTCCTGATGTCTCTTGCTTACCATTCTCGGCCTATACTCCTCTCTCATCACCTGTTACATTACCAGGGGTTCCTACTTTATATCTCTTGTCCAATCCTCCATGCATCCTTCTTACTTGATGTTTTTCTTTCTTTCCTCCTCCTCCTCCTCCTCCTCCTCCTCCTCTCTTCCACAGCCAAACATGCCCTTCCCCCTCAAAATGACCCCACTTCACCACCACTCCTCACACCAACGCCATCGCGACCCCCCCCCCCCATGCCTCTCCAGTAACACTCTCTCACCTCCTCCACCTCTCTTTCAACCGCAATAACGACTCTCAGACCCATATTCCTTTCGTCCCTCTCCCCCTCATTCTCTCTGCCTGCCTACCCTTCTCCTATCTCTCTCACTTTTCTCACCTCCTTTCGTCCCTTTCACTTTTCCCAGGCCTTTTCCCCTTCCTCTTCTTTCTCCCCATCCCACTTACCCTTCTACCCTCCTCCCTTCCTTCCCCCCACCGCTACCCAGTTACCCTCCCTTCCTCCCTCTCCCCTCACCCGTACCCTGTTACCATCCCTTCTTCCCTTCCCCTTCACCCCCTACCCCTGCTGGATACGCCTCCTGGGACTGGGCAAGAGGTTCCCCGTAGCTTGGGTCAACGGAGGGCCGCGGGGGGTCCAGACATCTCGCTTCCGATGCCGAACACACTGTATCAACCCGAATTAAGTGCACGCCTGTCCATATTTACAGACCCTCTTGAGCTCACTTAGGAGATTTACAAACTCTCTTAAGTTCACGTTGGGTATGAAATTATTCGTATCTACGTTTACCTACATTTACACAACTACTAGATACTTCACTGTCAAGTTAGAGTGAATATTGAATGATAAAAATGCGAGAAACAAGGATCTTCATCATTAACTGTGACGTAAAGCTTGTTTATTTTGCACATCGGCTGGGATTCTTCTTAAATGCGAACCCCCTCCCCCCTTCCCCTCCCCCCGGATCTGTGTTCCCCCCTTCCCCCCTCCCCCCACCCATTGTCCAGGAGCACCGCCGCTGATGTGTTTGGCCTTGAGTGAATTTTTATTGAAGACCATTTAGCGGGTGAGAGATTGGGGGAAGGGCGAAGGTTGGGGGCAAGATGTTGAGGGAAGGAGGTGGGAGTTTCAAGGCCCGTCTTGGTGCTATCTTGAAGATGTGTTTTGCTGTGATTACTGTCCTCACTGTCTGTCTCTGTTTCTTTGTCCCTGTCTCTCTCTCCCCATCGCTGACCTCCTTTCCTTTCCACTCCGTTGCTTGTCCACTTACCATGAAAATCTCCCCTTTTCTTTTCCTCCCCCTTTTTCCTGACAACTCATGAACAGAACAACCCACACATTCCTTCCCTTCAGTGTGTAAGTGGAAGGGTGTGGATGGATAGGGATGTGGTGTGTGGAATGTGGTGTGGTGCGATGGCGATGATGATGATGATGATGATGATAGTGTGCAGTTTTGCGTCATTTAGGAACTGTGTGATATTAACTATGTGTTTTGAAGTGTATGTGTGTGTGTGTGTGTGTGTGTGTGTGCGTGTGTATGTGCGTGTGTTTGCTGGATATTGATAGCATGAATGTTACAGAAAACGAAACAATACAAGAAAATCAAAAGAAAAAATGAAAAAAGTGTAAAAGTAACTACACATGAGCGTGAGTATGAAAGATCTGAAAAAAATGCCTAAAGGACAAAAAGAATAATAAAAAGCTGCTCTATTCCTTTACAGTCTTGAATCGTTTACAATCTTTAAACAGGTAATCTACTCACCTTAAAACAAACACTAACCAAATCAACCAAGTCAGCTACAAACGAAGGACACACACAGCCGTTCTAAACAAAGACAACCGCAAACCACGCAGAAAAACAACAAGAAAAGCCACCGAGAAAAACAAGCCCCCTAACCACACACACTAACTCGTAAACACACCGGGACAGCCTGACGGTGGACTCCCTAAAACAAGTCCATTCAGTGGCTGGCTTCGTATCAGTCCTCTTAATCACGGGAGGACTTTAAAATCCCTAATCCTAGAACCGATGAAAATCTCGATGTTCGCGGTAGTAAGTGGTAAATAGTAGTAGTATTAGTGCCTGGTAGTGGTTGCTGATAGTCGGGGGTGGTGGTGGTAGGTGGGGGAGAGGGTAAAGTGTGTCTCTCTTGGCCAGAAACATTTAGCATAACACCCCTTTCTCCCCGGTGTCTCTGGAGGGGAGGACGGGCGTATCACAGAGCCAAGTCACTAAGGTCCAGAGTCACACTTGTCGAGTATGCACCGAACGGACCTAAGCCCATAGGGTCGAGTAGGCCCCCCTTTCCCCCAGCACCCCTCACAAACCCGGCCTAATCTCGCGTCCCACCCTCGTCAGGAGAGATTGCCTCGTTTTAGTTTAATTCAGGTCATGTCAGCCGCTCATTTAGGCCCGGGTCCGAGGTGACATGATAAGGATCTCTTCAATATTGTTCCTGACGCGTCCCGGGGCCCACTTGCCAGGCCTCGCCACTCCCACTGGTAGCGGATCTCGGCGAGGACACTACACCACGCTATCTACACATGTCCCTCTCTCTTTATCATCTCTCTCTCCCTCTCTCTATCTCTCTTTCCCTCTCTCTTTATCATCTCTCTCTCCCTCTCTCCATCTTCTATATCTCTTCCTCTCCTCCTCCTCTTTGCCTTTCTGTCTCCCGTATTCTGGATCTGTCTGTTTCACCCCTTTACGTAATCTTCTCTTCCTTTTCTTTATTTTCCTTATCCTTTTTATGTCTCCCTCTTCCTCCTTCTTCTTTCACTTTCTTCCCTTTTTTTCCTCTTCCTCTTTTATATGCCTATCTCTTCCTCTTCTATCATTCTCCCCCTCTCTCTCTTCCTCTCTACACCCTTCCCTCTTCTTCTCCCCACTCCCCACTCACACTGGTAGCGAGTCACAGCGGGGGACTGTCACACTACCTACACACTTCTCCCATCTTCCTTTCTCTGTTTATCTATCCTTCTTCCCTACATCTATCTGTCTTTTTCTCCTAATTGCCTCAACGTATCTTCTTTATCTATTATTCCTTCATAACTCTGTCTTCCCTTCCATATCTGTCTCTCTTCTATGTGTGTCTTTTTCTCCT
>JAGKTI010010852.1:0-27659 GCA_018397915.1 Birgus latro
TGTGTGTGTGTGTGAATAAAATAACTCTGGTTTGATCCAACTGGGACCAAACATGGTGGAAAGGTTTAGGGTTAGGCAAGAATGAAGTGATTCAGTTTCGAGAACGGTCAAAGGTTAATGTCAAATGCTCGACTTCATATCTTAAATAATTCTGACTCTATGTTGACCAAAGTATGTGAAAGGGTTGAGGGTCAGCCAAGAATGAAGAACTTAGAATCAGAACAATAGTTTTAAAAGTCAAGGTCACAGAGCAACTCCTTATGTTCTGATCTGATGTGGGCTAAACAAGGCAGAGTGTTTGAGGATCAGGCAAGGCAGAAGTACTTCGATAATAAGAAAAACGTGGTGTAAAGTGATGATCACATGGCAAAGACAAATATTCGGTTCTTAGGCCCACTGCTGGCCGTGGATTTTGCACTCTCTAAGTCTCCTTGTTCAATTACGTAATATCACCACGGTAAACAGGTTGGCCAACACGTCTTCAATGCACTGAACTACGGTAGTCTAGTCTCGGGTCCACACACCCGCCAGTGGGTAATGTGGGGCTGGCCATTACCGTATACCACTACTACATGTACAGACACTGATAATCTTAACCCCTTCTGGTGACAACAATAAGAAAATAAGAATGAGGACATCGTATAAAAGGGTTTAGTTCATTTCACCGGTGCTGACTGCACAGTATTTTCGGCGCTACGACTGCATAGTACCATCTATAGTAGGTTTCTTTTTACCTGCCGGAACGGGGGCATTCCTGCAACTCGATTACTACGTCGTGCCAACATGAAATTCGTAGACTTAGCTACGATATAGGAATGAGTCCTTTGCCACTGGTCAAAGTGACCATCCACTCTGACTACAGTTGGCCATCAACTGAGCTGAAACGGGTTTGAGATCTTTGTCAGGTCAGAACAAATGGTCCTATAGTGGTCCTGGATTGTCTGACACGTAACAAATGTAATCGCAGCTGAAATAAGACAATGCACAACTACTTATGTGGAAGTTATCATCGTCTTTGGTAGGGTGGCCTTGGAGGTAGAATTATAAGCGACTCTGAAGATTTCGTAACATCTCGTCCTTGGTGATTAGTTCTGCACATTATAAGTCATTATTCTCTCGTTCGTTACTGATGCTGACTATATCGACGTTAAAACAATACCGCTATAAATAAGATAATACAACATAGATCGCCAAGGAAGAGGTGCTACGAAGTCTCTATTGGCACCTTTGAAATTCCTTCCAAAGAAGCCACTAGTGACAAGAGGGGCGGCTGCTCTATCATCTTTATAAACCAAGGAAAGCCTGCAGCCTGACCATAATTTATTTGGATGATGTAATGCATACATAATGACGTTTACCTTCGGTGCTTCAATTCATGATATTTTCCTGTATCAGAATATACTTAAATCTGTTACTGTACTTCATAATCTGTGTCAGTAGCTAATTTTCTTCCTATAATCCTCTCTCTCTCCCCCCCCCTCCCTGTTCGTCCCATCGTCCGCTCCCTCACACCTGGTGGCGCCACATGACTCGAGCGAATCTTAAAATGGAGGTGACCATGGATTCGAAACTCATGTCATGGGATCGGATGATCGTCACTTTTTATCACCTAACCTTTACTAGTTTATTTTTGCACATTGTACGTCAAGATATTCCTCTGTGTTGTATATGGAGTCCCTCTTGCAACATGTGTCGCAGTGCCAACAAGCTACATATTTCATATTTCCTATACATGTGCTGACACGTATAGGTGGCGTGGAAGGTGGTATCATGGAGATGTTATATAATTCGCGTTTTTCTGCTGCCATCTCAGCAGCCACAAACAGGTGTAACCAGTTCTGCGGCCAACAATGCTAATGCTTTTGGAACTTACTTCTGTCATCAACAGACGTGTACAATGGTTCAAGACAGAAGGAAAACTAGTATAAATGACATTAAACCAGACCATACCGAAAAAAAAAGTGCCAACGAACTACAAAGTGAACCGTATATTACAGAAATTATTCGATGAACACCAGGACATGTGGCGATAAAGGTACTGGTAATTATTAGACTATGTGTTGTTGTGTTGTTATAGGTTATGCTTTACGCTTTTCAGAAGACTGTACATAAATCATTCTTGTTCTCATGTTCATGCAGGTATATTTGGCAGCCTCACAGAACTAATGGACTGCCATTTAATATTCCACACTGTTCCACAGAAAAACACATCGAATGATGAAGCAAATGGAATTTAACCCAGAGTGCTAGGAAACATGCATGAATGTTTGGAGTGGAGAGAAGTACGCAGGAATCTGCATACGCACAGTACGTTCTTGACTTTTCCCGCCAGCCTTTAAAACTGGATGGCTCTTGATTTGATGGGAGAGGTACCCACACTCTTCCACAAAAGTTTCTGCCTCTCACCACTGCTCGCCCGTCACCCTCATACGCTCTCAGATGCAGTATATGTGTGTCTGTTGATTTTGCTACATTGTTCATTCTATATTCAGTGTACTGGACGAATGAAAAAAAAAATGAAAACTTATAAAACCCTGTTACAATTTTGTCGATATTTTGTCATTTTCTGTACAGTATAGTTTGCTAACATAAAAATATGAGTTGTAATGAGAGAAAACATTTTGTAATAGATACATAATACAGAACAGTATATTTACAAGTTTCACTTGAACAAGTACCACTGAAAAATTCATCGGAGTTTTTACATCGTCTCTAGATTACTACATAGCTATTACGCAATTTTTGTGGTTATATTAAAAAAAAAAAAAAACTCAATTTTGTTACCTGAATTAGCAGATTCAGTATCTTACCAGGAAATGCTAAACGTGCCATAAACGCCAAGAAAAGGCTGCCCAAGGTAAGAGCATTTTCTTATTCAGTATAACGCATCACATCATATGGTTAAAGGTGGCTTTCTGACAGATTAAAGAGATCCCAGGGAGAAAGGACAGGCATGTGCCCAAATCCCTATGCAGGAGAGGTTACGAACCCACACACTGTTGCTGGCAGATTTTAAATTATATATATAATGCTGAACTACCTGATATAGCAGCTGGTAATCATATAGGGGTCACGGCATGGTTCATAACCTTAATTTTAGAGAAGAATGTGATACACTGGTTCAGACTGAAAGGACCCCATTAAAAGGGCATGTAAGAGGTCTACACTACAGGACACTGTGAGTAATTTAAATGACTAATAATGCTGCTGACTGTACACTATGATTTTCTATTATCCAATGTTATATAGTATAGAGTTTACTGTGTCCACTCTAGCACTGTCAGACAGGAAGTGACTGGAAAAAGGACACTTGTCGTGATCAGTCCTTCTGCGGCATCGGCATCTAGGGGCATGACTGGCAATGAATTTCTTGACTGGTCAGTTGGACTGTGGGGACAATCTGGATTTAAGTGACAAGTGTCTGTTTGTGTCTGAGGATTGCACGTCACATCACCAAATGAATACACTATAAGCTGGAAACTGGGAACGGAATTTAGTAATCTTTACCCCTATGTTATTCATTCATTCATTCATTCATCATTCAGTCCTGTGTTGCCTCATGAGAAGCGTGGGAACCCGGGGCTAGGCA
The DNA here is from genome assembly GCA_018397915.1 of Birgus latro. Taxonomy (NCBI): domain Eukaryota; kingdom Metazoa; phylum Arthropoda; class Malacostraca; order Decapoda; family Coenobitidae; genus Birgus; species Birgus latro. Next base: position 3,590 of record JAGKTI010010852.1, read on the forward strand.
AGTTGGTCCTGACATTTGAGACGAGTGACCAGCCTCACTCATCCCTGAGTGACATTACGTGAGCAACAAACCCCAACCACCCCTTGGCTATAAACCTGCAAAGCCTCAATCCGACAGGAGAGCCTTAATTACCCAGTAAAACACCAGGCTCCATAATCTGGTTATATGGTTACCACCCAGCGTAGCAAACGGTTTCCTGGTGTACAGGAAACTATTTGGCTTGCCACGCGGTGTAGAGTCACCCGTAGACAGACGGAAGAGGAAAGAATAAAGGAAAGAAAGACAGAAGAGGAAGGATGGAAAGAGAGGAAAGGGCAGTCACCCAAGAGCAGCACTACATCGAGTGAGTGGATGGTGAGCGCCCCCACCTACCACTGGTTTTAACAACCGAATATTAATGTATGAAGGTATTGTGGGCTCTGGCACGACCCGTTGTGTCAGGATGTATTCAGCTTCTCCCCAGCTTGAGTATTTCATAAATCACTCGGGTAAGGCAATATCGTGCCTGAGTCTGTGCCAGCATTGTAAACTATGTTACCTGTCCTGAGTGGCAAATGGCTGTGTTGGCTATTCCTTGGCATATAAAGGTATAAGTCGCAGACCCTCCAATCCCCAGTTAGTAAACTCAACTTCCTATACGTGTATGCCTTGATGGCCCTTGTCTGTCCAACAAATATATTTTTAATCAAGATTTTTGGCCTTGAAATATCTGCATGATGAACGTTGTTAGTTATATTACTTTTAAATCTCTTTGTAAGTAAAGTTTGTTTTTTACTGCTACTTCTTTCACCTCCCTTTTGGTTGTGTTATTAGTCCCCTGCCGGTCAACACGCTCGGGGACTATAGATCTGAGCGGTTCCGTCACTGCGTCACTACGTCCGTCAGTCAGTCCGCAATTTCGTGTCCGCTTTGTAACTTCCACATGCATAAACAGATTTGGATATAACTTCACACAGTTGCTCCCCATACCATGAAGGTGTGTCGCGCGGAACAATCAGCCACCCACTCCCAAGTCAGTTACATATGTATGGTTATCATCGGTAGGGGACTTTGTACTGCATGGCAATACTTGATTCACGTCTTACTATTAAGCTGCAGTTTGAATATTCAGTATTCCATACTTCTCGTATCTGTGAGCACGTTAAAGGTGCGTAATATGTCGACGTCAACAAGTGACATGATGTTTAAAAGAAAATTAACATGCAAAGTAAAACGTTAAGATGTAGTGGAAGGCCTGGTAAGCAGACACGAATATGGGCCAAGGCCATCAGGTCCCTACTGGGCTCACCCTCCCTCCTGGGCTCACATCTGCCTCACCAGACTTGTATTCTCACCTGGCAGGGCCCCACCCACCTTTACGGTACAGTCTAGCGAATGCAATGTAGCGCGAGACAAGCACTACAAATCGGATACCCCTGCCAAATGAACAAAAAAAAAATACAGGTTAAGAATTTTCGTAGCGTATTAGTTCAGTGTACCCTCAGTTAAAAGGGGAAAAAAACAGTTTTACTGTTATCTCTAGATGATCACTGAGAAGGTACAGTTGCTGTGTTCAAGACAAAACAAACAGGGAGGTGAGTAATTTGGTAGGGAGGGGGGGGAGACTATTCTGCAAACTCGTAAAGTTTCTTGAGAAGGGCAAAGGAAGTAAGTCTCTAGAAAGTGTTTACAGAGCGGACAAGGACAACATTGCCTGGGAGGGAGTTCCAGCGCCTCGCCACGCAGAGAAAGAACCTCCAGCCTGCCTCAACAGTAGCTTGCTGTATTTGGATTTTTGATGGATGGCCTCGTGTTTCGACACGAGGGTCTAGCACAAAGAGATCTGTCGGCTCGAGTGCTTGATGGCAATGGAATACTTTGTAACAGTAAATGACGTCACTTCTCAGGCGCCATCCTTTGACAGAGAACAGGTTTATCTTTCGTAGATGCTCGCCATATGACAAGTCTTAACGTTAGGAATTTCTTTGGTCCACCTCCGCTGAACAGACGCTAAAAGTTTAAGGTCAATTGAGAACCCTAGTTCCTCACAGGAGAAGCAAACGCTATTCTTTAACTGGGTGAATATCTGTGGCAAGGAGAGCTAGCATAAATCCATAACAGAGGCAGATAGTGTTTTTTTTGCATGTGTGGCAGCAATTAAACCTGCTCTCTGGATAGTGTCTCAGATATGTTTGTGGAACTTGAGACTTAATTCAATTTTCACTCCAAGTTTTTTGAGGTATAAGTTGGTTGTACTGGGTTACCATGCACGTAGTACTGTACATTGGGTAGTCAGTCAAGTACGGTAAGTATTTGAGCGTGAGAAGCCTCGGGGTCTTCACCTGACATTTACACAGGGTTGAAGGATCCATTGAGTTTTATTACTTTATCAATCCCATCTGTATCACACTGTTATGCTGGCACCTGCACTTAGGTATTACACCTCCAAACACCTTGACAAGTGCACAAATAAGCACTGTAAACAGGTTACTGAGGTGCTTAAAAAGATAAATGAGATAAGCCAAGGTCTTCTCAGTATTTGCAGTAAACATGACGCAACAACACTAACAACTTCATCCTTGGCCGACCAGTTCAGGTGCGCATCATTTAACACCAACACCACCATGGCAGTGAGCAACGTGTGATAGAAGTACACGGTGTAGCACTAATTAACACCTTCACTCCCAGTACCTATTCTTTCATTATTATTTGCAAACGATTTCATTCAGCTTAAGAAAGCCTTAAGTTCCAAAAGTCTCCAGAGTTGAACAGAATCGTCTGGTGGAAGCAATAACACAGTACAAAATAAGTCACTGGAATGAAGCGATTAACAAATATACCGAGGGGCGTTGCACGTAAATAGCACTTTGAAAATTAACGACCAACAGTAAAATTACAGACACGAAACTCACTGGAAAATGAGAGGAAGACCGAAAGGAAAGTGGAATGATGATGTGCAGAGACTGACGCGGACCTAAATATAGGTACACTGCACTGTGATAACCAACGCAGAGACAGTCACTGATATAAGTATAGATACACTGCACTGTGATAACCAACGCAGAGACAGTCACTGATATAAGTACAGATACACTGCACTGTGATAACCAACGCAGAGACAGTCACTGATATAAGTATAAATACACAAGATACACTGCACTGTGATAAACAACGATGCAATGAGCAATGACTCGAAATTTGTTGCAACGATCTTTACAGACAAGCAATCTATTTTTTTTCTTTTCAGTAGAAACCATTTACAACGCCGGGTGTCAACCACATAACTAACGCAATCGTGTTTCCTCCGTATCAACAAGTGGGCCGGCGGAGGGTTGGTGCCCCTCCCCGTAAAACTACGAACTCAAAGTCAAACGGTCACCCATTATGGGATTACGGCGTCTGGCTATAGAGACAGAGACAGACCAAACAAGACTTGCATAACTTTTCGAATACGCGGAGTAACTGTAACTGTAGCAGTCCACATGTGGTTCACTACAGGACCGGACTTCCTGCTCGGAAAGAAAACCCTTCCCCACGCTGGCACAGTACCAATGGCGACGGGCTGTCTCTATAGAGTGATGCCTGTGGAAGCCGAAGTTTTGTAAATCTGTGTGTGTGTGTGTGTGTGTGTGTGTGTAACTCACCGGGTCGGTCAGGATACTTGATGGTAGTGATCGTCAGCTTTTACCCTCCCGGAAAGGAGCTGAGAGCTCATATAGTCCGATCTATGGGCAAGGCTGTGACCTTCACACACGCACACACCCATCCCCTTGCTCAAGGGGGACAGTAACCACCCACTTCGTCAGTGAAACTTTTCGCAACCTGAGCGAGGCTCGAACTCCCGTCTACCAGATGGCAAGCGAGAACGCTACCACTGCGCCAGCGAGCGGTGTGTGTGTCGGGGAGGGGGGAGGGTAAAGAAATGGGCATGTGGCACAAAGCTACAGGTGGGATGACCTGGGGTTGTGGTGGAGACAGGGAGGCTCATGTGCAAATACCAATGGTTTGATTCCAGTGTGTGTGTGTGTGTGTGTGTGTGTGTGTGTGTGTGTGTGTGTGTGTGTGTCAGAGACTGCATACGCCACCAGTAGAACCAACAGGGTGCAAACAATATGCTAACACATGACAGGGCCAGCATACAATCGGCATCCAGTTTAAATATTCGCCATGGCTTGGGATTCAAATTTATACGTGGGACATCTGTACATCACGAGTCAAACACGGTACCACCACGCGACCATGACATAATGAACCAGTATTTTTGTCAGCAATTGTACCCGAGGAAAGTGTATCTGTGTGGCCAGCGTGACTTGTGATGATTCGTATCAGATACAGTATGCTAGAAGACTCTGTGCATAGTAATACACACTCCAGATAATGAGATTAAACGTCGGAAAAGAGAACAAGCGCATTTCTTAATCGGGTGACCCCTGCCAAAAATGGGGAGGGGGTAAAGAAATGGGAGTGGCGAAACAAGCAATAGGCGGGACGGGCTGCAACATTAGTAGGTGGTGGGGCTGGGGCAGAAAGCATACCCTGTGAAAATACCTGTTGTAGGAATAGTGCTCTGAGTACAGTGAAGGTTTATTTCAAAACATCCTTTAAAAAAAAAAAAAAAAAATGTGGGGGGGGGGGGGGAGGGTAAAGAAATGGGCATGTGGCACAAAGCTACAGGTGGGATGACCTGGGGTTGTGGTGGAGACAGGGAGGCTCATGTGCAAATACCAATGGTTTGATTCCAGTGAGGGTTTATTTCAAAGTTTCCTCCAACAAACACAAGAACACCCGCGCCCACAAACCAGCCCCAGGGCCGACCATTCTGACTTTGTCCCGTGGCCTTGGCTTTCCACCGACTGCTCTCAAAATCGATTTTTTTTTTTTCATCCTGACTGTTTTAACGCTTCCAAAATGTGTGGTTCAAATAAAATAAAAACTGAGTTAACCTTGCCCTGTTACCTTACAACTCTGACCTTTCCCTGTGACCTTGACCTCTGACTGATTGCTCTCAAAATTAAATCCCTTAATTCTTGCCTTACACTGAAGTCTGGTCGTAATCCGATAAAAGTAATTAAGTTGACTTGGCACGTGACAATGACCCCTGACCTGTTGCTCTGAAAAACAACAGGTCAACCCCTTGGGTGATCCTCAACCGCTCCATCAAGTTAGGTTCAAATCAAAGTTGTCTTAGATATTTTGTTTACACAGAGACATACGGGTTTTAAATATTTTGTTTACACACAGACATACGGGTTGAACCTGACCTTGCCTTTGACTGATTATTGTCAAAATCGAACCTCTACGTTCTTGCCTGACTCTTAACACTGTTCTCAAGTTTGGTCTTAACTGAATTACAACTGTTTAGGTTCATCTTGCTACATTAAACACTGACCTGACCCTACGACCTTGCTTTTGACCTACTCCTCTCAAAATCAATAAGCCAACCCCTTGGCTTGAGTTTGACCAAGATCGGATAACAACGGTAATTGTTGTCACGCGCGCGCACACACACACGCACACACACACACACACACACACAGTACAATATAGCATCAGGGCTGGCTTGGACGGTACAAGTATAGTAAACTGGCACTGGTGTTATGCGTGAAGCCTTGCGACTACACTCAGACACAGTGTATGTATAACACTGAGACCACTAAGATGTAACACAGCATTACAAGCTAATACCAGTACGTGCATTAACATATATGAAGGTGGCGGGATGGTCGTGTTGCAGGCGATACTAAACTTCTCCAAACTTATTGCACTAATCCAGGTCAATCTAGCCAGACCCAACACGACCTAACCCACCCCAATGTAATACATGCATATCGTAATTTAATCCATCCATCGAATATAAATGTAATCCCAGAAGCACTTTATCAATCCTAATTCCGTCTTTAACAGTTCTATTTGGTTTTATATCAAGAACAACCAGAACAAATGTCATGTGTTCCACTGGTGTGCACACGAGGCCACAACAGCACCACCTTCTCCTGAACTCTCACACTTCCACCAGCTGCCTCATCCGCATATCACTTTCCCGATGAGGCGACGGTATTAATAATAGTAATAGTAATAATAATAACAATAATAATAATAATAATAATAATAATAAGGCAGATGTGCAGTGTCTTCTCTTGCTTTCTGATAAAACCAGGAAAGTACATACCCAGTCCAGCAATATGTATGCGAATTCTTTGAAATGCATGTGATAATTTTCCCCTGTTTCTGACAATTTTGTATTTTTGCGAGGGCGACTGATCCCCCCAAAAAATCCCTAGGAAGGTCACGCTCCGCAAATACTGCATTACGGATAGAACCACTACTGTCCTCTTCACCATTTCTGGGAAGGTAAAATTCGATGAGGGGTGCCTGACCCCCCAAGAAATCACAGCTGGAAAAATGTATATAGTGGAATAACCAGACGAACTCTTCTGAGAAGTTTCTTATAAATTTTCTCCTATTTCTGAGTTTTCATTTAAGGGGAGGCTGACCCCCCCAACTCCCTGTGGGGTTACGTTCCCCAGATATCGCATTACGGATGAAAGTTTATTGTACAACTTGAATTAAGATATCAAAACCATATCTGATTTCCTTTCACTACTTTTGACTTTTTTTTTTTTTTGTAAGAGGGAGCTGAGCCCCTCAAAATAATGATGGATAACTTTACATGGCAGAAGACATTATCAAGAAAGCAGAAGAAATGACGTGAGAAGCTTCGTTGAAATCCATGTGCTTACTTTCCCCTATTTCTTATCGTTTTTTAGTCTTGGGAGGGGGCCTAACCCCCCAACAATCATTTGGGGGATCCCGCTCCCCAAATGTGGCAATACGGATGAGGGTCTGCTAAACATAATGTACTTAGATATCAAAGCCATATCTGCTCTCTATTCATTATTTCTGAGAATTTTTATTTTGGTGAAAGGGGTCAGCGCCATAGAGTGCAAAGCATTGGTCCAACCGCTGTGCTGGGCGCCATCTTGCACCTACCGTACACGTCACCGACCGGCCGTGTGAAAACAATACCCTAAGTACAAGTATCAACGCCCTAGCCTTTAATTTCGGTACACCTCTTATATATACATAAATATAAATAAATAAATAAATATAAATATCTATCTATCTATATCTATATCTATATATATATATATATATATAAGGACGATGTTAATGATAGTACGTTTTTAATGTATAATAACAGGAGGAAAGAAAATGCAAACCAACCAAGGCCTCCGTTATGCCCGCCTGGCAGCAAGAAAGAATAACTTTGTTTTTGCTTGAAAATCCTGTACAAAAGCTGCTACGTCCTTGAATGTTTTCGTTTTCTTTCCCGCCACTTTATTTATACAACATTATTAATACACTTATCTATACGCAGAGTAAAATATTTACATACAGGACATATAACCTACAGCCTTAAAGTAGTGTACGTTGAAGAGTTTTTACCAGTGCTCCTTTACGGCCATGCTTTTGCTTCCTAATTCACCTCCAGCCCTATAGCGCCGAGCCTAATTTGTGGGAATGTTTTGTTTTTTGGCGGAGATATGAAGCCTTACAATGAAGTATATATATATATATCTATATATATATATCTATATCTATATATATATCTATATATATATATATATATATATATATATACTGTATATATATACTGAACTGAAAACAAATAAGTAAATCTATCAGCCTAACTGTCTAATAATTTAGTAGGTCTCAGTCTACAGCAATAGTCAGAACAGATAGGAATCTTAACGGGAACATACACAGACGGATGAGCAAAAAGATTAGAGAGATTGAGAACAGATATACTCACAGAATACAAACACTAAATGTTGTGTGGTGTCCAGTCTTTCCGGCGGACTTTAATTTCCCATTATTATCTTCTTGTGGGATGTCTAGGACACCTGTGCAGTATCAAACCCATACCCATACCCCAGCCTGCACAGGATACCATCTCTTGGTGAAGTATAGGTATACAGCAGGTGATACGGCCACAGAAAGTGTAGCGTCCCCCTTAATCTCTGTCTTTTCTTATGGCAGTCAGGGAACTGAGGAGGTGAAGTGTGGAACTGAGGATGTAATAATTATGGCGCCCATATATCACGTAACCGGTTCTCGGCCAATCACAGGCGGCCTCGCGAGGTGGCGTCTGAAACAGAGTTGGCCGGCCAGCCTCTCCTACTCTGTGCCACTGAGAGGCCCTTACTCCTCCCTCCCTCCCCCACCCCCCCAAAAAAAAAGTTGGAAACTTGTATATACAGGAAAATCTACCCAGTAACTAGACGAGCTCACCTGGGAAATTTAAATGAAATCCATCAATAGTCTAGGAGTTGAAACACACACACACACACACAGGATGAACGTCGCGCAACAGTATAGGGAGGCTACCGAAATTAATACCATCCTGCTTCGCGGGACTGAATAAAAATAATATTAATAATTATTATTATTATTTTTATTATTATTATCAGTATTTGTATTAAAGTTTTATCTAGTCGTTGTAGTCCTATTAACTGAAGATAATGTAACTCTAACAATCCTTGGGGTGCCGCGAGGATGACCCAAGATGCTGGTAAACACCAACGCACAATCTAACTTTGCCGAGGCATGAGCAAGTAGTAAGCATGAGAAAGATCACCGTATGTTGTCCACATCCACTCGGATACAAAGTCCACGAGGTAATGGACTGCTGTAACTCCACCTGTCTTTCCAGGAAGGCCAAAACGGAGCACGAACCATGAAACACGACGGAGCCAGTTCCCAAGAACGAGCTCTGCCAACCTGTGGGTCGATGTGGGCGAGTGTGCATATGGTCACAGACCGTGATACTAATTTCTAAGAAAGGGACACACAGTACGACCTTCTAGGAGAAGTGAATGCAACTGCGAAGAAATGAAGAGATGATAAATTTTCATCTGGCTACCTATACATTATGATGATGGTATGTTAATTTAATTCATATCTGTTTATTTAAGAATATCTTTAGTTAGGAAAAATATGGCTAAAGGTCAGAAAGGAGTAACATCACAGAGGCAGTGCTGTCGTGTCAGTTTCCAAGGTAACGAACGACTTTGATCCAATGTGATGCACAAACCTCAGCTCTGCCACTGAGACGATGTCCATTTCCATACTATGTCGACGGTCACTGCCACTGGAGTTGTTGACTATGAACTACTCTTCGTTACCATGTGTGACTTAAGTTAGATCGCACTGTTACGGCACAGACAGAGGTAGAACGGTATTGCATTTGACTGTATTATGCATCAGGCTGGACGCTTGTCACTGTATAAGTTACAGGCAGGAATAAGACATGTATCATACACAGTGAATATAAATTGCTAGCAGAGAACAACAGAGGATTTTTATGGCTATTATGCATCAGATACGAGAAAACCCTAAACATACATATGCATGGATGAGGAGAAAATGCAAGACAAAATGTGACACCACTCAGCATGATAGTTTGTTACAATGCAGCATGATTCAGCAGGGACAACATTATCTGTAAGCAGGAGCGCACTGACGGAAACACGTTATCAGCAATAAGCACACAAATACCCGTGCAACTGCCAGGCGTACGAGTATTATTAAATAGTGACATTTTGTTTATGCAGCAGTCACCGCAGAATAACGAGTCAGTACCAAACCCTGACTTGCATTCTGTATCTATCAATCCCATTATAATCAGGTCCACTCCAGGACCGCATCTTCTCCTGGGAGGGAGAATGCCAGCCATAAGTAACCCTTCTCCATGCTGGTGAAACATGAACGAAGAAGGGCTGTCTGTAGAAGGAGTGATGCACGAGGAAATGGAAGTGTTGTACTGGCTATACTAGTGTGCTGCAGTGTGTATAAGTTATCGGTGGAACCAACAGGGTACAAACATACAGAGAAGGAAAGCACTTGTCTATTCCAAAACATATTTCGTTACCGTGATAAAATCTCTGTACATCAATCACCAGCTTATCTTACACACCATAAATAATGAAAGAGCATTTAGGAGCCGAATGCTAATCGCCCACCAGAATATGCTGTTGGCCAAGTCCAAGATTTTGGCCATATCTTGATACCCTGACGGTTCCATGTTGATAGCTCAAGCCGTTCGAGAGATATCATGGTGCTAAAAGCGGGCGATAAAAACTAGTTGACCTTTGGCAGCCATTTTGGTGACCTTGACCTCAAGTGGCCATTTTCGAACTCGTCCAAGATTTTGGCCATATCTTGATATCCTGAAGGTTTCATGTTGATAGCTCAAGCCGTTAATGAGATATGATCGGTACACACACACACACACACACACACACACACACACGGAGGCAGGCAAAAACAATAAAGCTCCGCCCTGCTAAAAGTCGGGCAATAAGTAATACTTTCCCTGTCTGTCTGTTCATTGTCATACGGTTTTTTCTTATCCATAAATGTCATAAGTATGTTGTAATTCTCATATATTTGCTCTATTCCATGCTTAGTGGAATTACATTCAGATATCCCCTATCGTTCTAGATTCCACCCTGTTCATCACTTACCGAATAATCTGATATCTGTCTTATCTTTTTCGTCACTTCTCTCCATAATCCTTACCTACAATACTCTGCAGACTTATTGTACAATCATTTATGCATTCACTATGGTTGCTGTTATTTAGCAATATGCGGTTACAACATCCTTTTAGTTCACTGGTACAACATAACTCCACTCACCCAGGCTTCCCGGGTTACTTCCCAGAGTTCATCATTTAGGTACACACCACACCAGCATTTCCTACCTTCCCGTTCATCATTATTTTCACAGTATTCTTCACTCCTGTCACTGACACTCTTAGGTACCAACATTCGTTCCCTGAGTTTCGTTCAACCCAGTCATGTTTAACACTGTTTTGCTGTCATTCCTATTCACCAGTAGCCAAAAATTGTCTCTCCATCTACCCTTTACTTCATTTCCCGTTAGGTAGCGTTCTTTCTTTGTAATTTCTAACATTTTCTCACATTTCCCCACTTTAAATTCCTGCATACTGCACCTCTGTTTTGTATTTTCAAAGATGTCTGCATGCACTTTTTCTTTTAAATGCCTAATTTACTCTCTTCCATTTTTTAATAATCTCAGCACATTACCGTACATGCACAGAACATTATTTTCACCATTCTTCAGAATTCCTTTCTTCTATTCATCCACTTCTTAGTTTTTCTTTTCCACTGTCTTTACTTTGTTACTAGCTTGCACCCAGACAACATCACACACGCCTGGCATTTCCAGCTAAATATTTTTTGTACTTGTATGTTCTCCACAGATGTTCTAATGCCACCGTTTTCATTTCACTGACCCACGGCTCCGCTTCAAATAGCTGTTCATATTCATCTGCCACTTCATGGATTTTCAGTTTTTCCACATTTATACATTGGTACCCCTCCAACCCTTCCTTCATGTTCCTCGCAGCTACACGTTTAGCACCACAATTATTTGATCAGACGATCCTCTGAACCATCTTTCCTCATTATTTCCGTGACACATTCAAGCGACCTTCAGTCTACAAGCACCTACATAATCAATTACGCTTCAGTGAATATTTCCTACAGTCTCTCAATATCATATGCATTAGTCCACTTACATGTGTTTACCAAATGAATAACCAGTAAACAACATTCTTACCGGCCACACAGCGTCCGAAATGTGGGGTGGGGTGGGGGCGGGGGGGGATGGGGTCTGACTTTCCAACGCACTGAAGACCCATGGATATAGACTGTACAGAAGGGCCTGCCCTGGGTCATAAAAAGACCCTCTCTAGGGGTAGGGACTTAATATACATGAATGATCATTTAGAAAGTGAACAAAAGGTAACCTTTACTATCTCATTTTTCAAATTAGGAGACAGAGCAATTCACTTGCAATCTATTAACATTGTTCATCACTTTGTGAAGAATATCCAAGCCGCGAAGTGTTATATTGTTCCAATAATCTTGGCACATGATGATTTTTAGTCACCCGAGCTTCCTTCTGTGGTATTTTCTTGAATGGAAACACTTGAAATATGGCGAAGTTACAAACGAATATTTTCATCTCATTTGCAAGCACATTTAGAAATATACCTCCTTTAGAGCTCGCAATTCAAGGAAAAATCTGAAGATGACACACACCACACGTTTAGTTTTTAGAACCGTGTGTGATATTGAGATTAGTGCATCCTTAACCAGCGACTAGCGTTGTGGCATCCATTACCCACTGCAGGTGGCCATATACTGGCCCGATTTTATAATGCTGGAGGAGGCTTACACCACCCAGCTCGAAAAGGCTCGCTCTCCTCGCTCTTACCCCGCTAGGAGGCAGCCACTGCTGAAGGTGGTGCCCCCTCCGGCCGAATACACTGACCTATTTCGAACATTACTGCCACATATTTGTACCATCGTCCTACCCTGTGGCACCTGAAAACAACCCTTACACAAGGAACTGTACTAATAATCCTTCCATTCAGATCATCCATCTAATATTCTAAACAACTTGGCATGTTCTGATTTCAAAACATATATATATGAGCCTCTGTGGTACAGTGGTAAAGTGTGCGTTTTCGTACATGGGAGAACCAGGGTTCGCGCCCCGCCACGGTAATAGAGTTTGGGAGTGTTCACCCGGCCACGTAGGCTACTGCTTTGGCGGACATAATGGTTGCTGTGGTTGAACCAGTGTCGCATACCATAAAGTACGCTTGCACCCAGTCGGCGTGCGCGGGCCGATTACACTTGGTTCACAAACTACACACATCCAAAGCCACTCCAACACAACAATCACACTTACAAGCACTTCTCACCCTACATACAATCTCTACCAGACAGTCTAAGCCACTTGGCAGAGATACTGAGGCTGTATCGTCCCCACTTCGGTCGAGATAGGCCGGTCCTGCAGTGGACACTCAAATGGCTGAAGATGATGAATATATATATATATATATATATATAACGTCATTTCACCAATGTTAACTCACTTGGAATATGATGAAGGCCAAGAAGCAATACTGAATGGCCTCCAGCAATCCGTGTGCACCAAGCAGTGATTAGGAAACGCGCCGCTGCCAAGGGATGATTCTAATCCACATTTCTGAGCGAAGGATATCAACATGGAGACCACTTAATAACTACGTAATGAGAGAGATTTCGAAAAAAAAAAATAATGAACATAAATTACTCTGAATGCACCATCTTACAGTCCCCTGAGGTGTGGGACACGTTTCGTTATAAACAATTATTGAGATGGAGACAGATTTATAGTGCTGAAATTTAACAGCTGTTCTTTTAACGGACGTAAGACCCCTCTTACGAACGTGGAAAACACTGACCAAAAAAGAAATGAAATTAATTATATAATTTTTACAAATGGTAAAGCGTAGAGAGGACAGGAGAACATCAGGCACTAACTCCACCCTTAAATAAAATACAGGAGCAGTATACAAGTACAGTGAACAAAGTACATTTTGCAGGAGATAGCCGGATGGTTTTTTAATAGGGCAGGCTTTGATCTTTAAACAAGTTTGTAAGCATGAAGCAGCCAGGCCTTTCAGTGTCGAGGGTGGAAGGAATGCTAGTTTGCTTGAAAGCTTTGGCTAACTTGGCATACCTAATGACGAAATGTCTAACTTTAAACGCAACAGACGTTCTACCTTTAAATTGTATGAAGTAAGTCGCCTGAACAAAAACTGCAGACCTACTGGACGCTGATAATCATCAGATGTAAAATACAAACAAGATTTATCCACCAAGTATGATTCCACCACATCCAACTGTACAAGCAACCACCACGAGAAACTCACAGCCAGAGACACTTGACGGAAAAGGCAGGCGGACCAAAATCCTTTATTACGGTTATTGTAACTGCATGGACTGAGTGCCAAATACTAAAATATATTTCCGAAAGTTGACAATACTCTGACATTATAGCAATGAGTGTTATGTACCAGTAATAGCAAATATACGGATTATAACGAACAATTACAACGTAAACACATATCCAAAAACTATAACACATATACCAATAAAAAATATAAGTTGGTGGAATATGGTAAAGTGAAGGGTGATGACTGCTGCTGAGTGTACAGGAACCTAAATCACCCACATACGATAGGAGTCAGCGTGGGTGTGAGGTGACTGTGGTGGTCCGGGGCTGGGGCGGGCATTTCCTCACATACACCTCTTCTTAATACGCTGGAATAAAAAGCTTTTCCCTCAGTTACTCACCACCCACCTCCTCTCATTGTCTCCCTGAAGTCTCCCTCTCTCCTGACCTCCTTGCCTGCATGCCTTCCCCGGTATGGCAGGTACACTACGTAGCACCCGTCCAGCCACATATTCTCTGCCCTCGTCTAACCAAGTCCAAAAAGCATCATTTAACTAGTATTCTAGTTCGTGCATGCAACTAGTAAAATCGGAAACCATCTTCAGGCTGTCATTCGCTCCGCCTACGACCTTCCGTCCTTCCATGGCAGCGGGCCCGGGCATTTAAAAATAAACGATTTTAAATTTGCCTTTCATTTTCTTACCGGCAACATCTGACATGGCGTTTAGGTATATGGCAGTGGAACGTCCTTACTACAGTGTTGCCCTGGTTTTTTGTTATTATTATTATTATTATTATTATTATTATTATTATTATCAATCTTGCAAAGGTGGATGGTATTTTCGGCAACTCGACCTAAACCACTGAGAAAGATTCAACCAGTTTCTGTCTGCCTGTGTGTGTGTGTGTGTGTGTGTGTGTGTGTGTGTGTGTGTGTGTGAAGGAAGGAGGAGGAGGAGGAGATATCGTGGTTTTCGTCGAGTGCTTGTGAATGTTTATACCAGTTACGCTTTAGACACTGCTGTGGTTGTTTGTGCACAGAAAAGCTGGAGGGTCAGGAGCAGATGCATATAAGGTTTACAGCGTCCTTGTTTGGGAGATACGATGGATTTTGTTAAGGCTACTAGGCGCCTCGGACCCATCTCTGCATAATTACAGTACTTATCCATATTCTTGGAAACAGTCGAAAATAACTTTTGAACCTCTTGGCTGAAGAGCCAGGCTGAATGATGAATCTATATCAGTTAACCCTGCCAAATGCCTTCTGACCTGCTGTTCTCAAAATCCATAGGTCATCCATCCCTCTGGCAGATCCTCAGCTCATCCACCAAATGCTCCAAACCATATGGCAACTATTTAACGAGTACTTATTCCCGCATACACAGACACACGGCTTAAACTATGACCTTGCCCTGACACCTTGTCCTTTGATTGACTCTTCTCAAAACTGATTGCCTCATAATCTTGTTGTATCCAAGTTTGATCTGAAGTACACAAAAACTATCTAAGCTGACTTTGCTGGGTCAGACTTTGACGCAGTCTTGTGATCTTAACTTCTGACCTACTGTAAAAAAAAAAAAAAAAAAAGCAATGGTTGACCCCAACTCTTCCAACTGATTAAAATTGGATAAAAAAAACACGAGTTTCTTGTTATGACACACACACACACACACACACACACACACACACACACACACACACACACACACACACACACATTTGCAGGTGTGCTGATCAAAGCATAACAACAGCTTTCAAGAGTGTCAAACAAATTTGTAAACGAGGTTCAAAGTACAGAGATCATCCAAAGAAGCACAATGGCTGGTGCTACGACAACCTTGATATGGAAAAGAGGGCTGAGGGAAGAGGCTACAAGAGATATGCCTGACGCTGTGCTGGGGCTGACAATAACGTACAGGCATGGGTGTAAGGCGCTGGACTGGCATGAATACCAAAGACGAGAGTGGAAGCAGCAGAAACAAGGCTTGGAAGGCACGTATGTGGGTACGTAGGTTGGACAGGGTGAGAGTTATATATATTCGTGATAAATGCCAACTGGGGAAGTCCAATTAAAAAAGGCAGTGTATGAGAGAAAGACTGGATATCATGAGGTAGTGAACACAGTATGTATGACTAGTTTAGTGATGGTGACGCAGGCCTTCATGCGGTGGCACCAATATAACCAGCCAGCTCTGTTGCCCACTTATTCCAACGTCCCACAGTTAATTCCTTACCCTCCAAAACAGGGATGATGGACTACCGGAGAAGGGCTGCTGCAGCTGGCAGTTCACCAGGTTCACAGTATTTTCAGATGAACACGGGGCTACTACTGTTGCTAGTACTACAACTACTACTACTAGGTGCAGTAGCAGTAGTAGTAATAGTAGTAGTGGCAGTCGTCGTAGCAGCAGTAATACAGGATATGGGTTGACGGGTAGAAGAAGGCGTTGAATGCCAAGAAGGTAAATGGACATGAATGAGCCAAATCGGATGGCGATGGCGATGGTGGTGGTGGTGGTGGTGGTGGTAGTGGTGGTGTATAATTTGTTGTAAGCAGTTTTATTATTTGGCAAGAAACTGACGTATACCTAACAACAGTAAATATGTGGTGGATGTAAGACTACAATGGTACTGTGCCTTAAGTGCCAAGGTTATAGTCATTTGTTGTGAGTCCGGATGTGCGTGTCGGAGCATGACTGTGTGCCATGTGGAGCCGAACACCCTGCACTGCTGCCAAATCACACTCTTCCGAGAACACACATTAAAACATACTGCCTGTTTATGTTTATCCTCAGCTTGCCTACGAAACGCATTAAGCATATTGCAGTAAACTAATGACCAATGTGAAGAATGATATGCAAAAATTATGAGGGATAAGCAAAAGTGTATAGCCGATTTGTAGCTAAGCAAACAAATGCATGAACAGAACTTTTCAGTCATAGCCTTTTAATGTGATGCAATACTGTATGATAGTAACACGAGCCACAACACCACAGCACAACTGTACAGCTACACCTGCTACCTGAGAGAGAGAGAGAGAGAGAGAGAGAGAGAGAGAGAGAGAGAGAGAGAGAGAGAGAGAGATTTACCATTAGAGTGCACACCCTGCGTCACAACCCATACATCGGTTAGTAAGGTACACTTGTCTAAAGCCTGATAACTGGGGCCATGAGGCTACTGTACACATGTTTTCAGTAGCCTACTATTACAACTATTTTAAATATCAATCGATCAATCAATCAATCACTCAGTCTATCTACATCTATCTAACTATCTACCTATATGTCTGTCTGTGTGTGTGGGGGGGAATGTCCGAAAAATGGCAGAGGACATTTTTTTTTTATGATGACAGTGAATAGTATAAAAAAAAAAAAATTTGAGCACCAGCACAGGCAAAAGTGCAGTAGCAAGACGTGGCGCCATTCGTTAACGCTGTCACTACAACATCCTACTCTCCTCTTTACTCCTGCAAACTTCAAACGCACTTATTCACTTCAGGGAGAGGATAAGTCAAGTTGTGAGGGGGCTGACGGGGAGTGTTTGTTGGTCCGTCACTACAAATGGCACGACTATTCAAACAAAACGTGCAGAGACAGCAAGGAAGCACACACGATAACCACTGGATTCAGGGTATTAACTTCTCATACCGACGACGTATTTATCGCTTTACTCTTCCTACCTCCAGACGCTGGTGGGCAAGGGGTAATGACTATACAGGTAGCCAAGACAGGTGTATCTGGTACTGGTGGGGAAGGGGTAATGACCGTAAAGGTGGCCAAGACAGGTGTATCTCTGTACTCTCTGACGCCTGAAATTCAAGGGATAATAAGCGTTGCTACCACAGGACTGGCACGTGTGGTGGGCGTGAGGCTTTGATACTTCATGAGGTTATTTTGTCACACCCACCCAATTTTACCAGCACAGGAACGGATAAATCTACAAGTTAGGGACGACGCATGATAAAAAAAAGAATGTGTGTGGCAGAGTGGACAGTATGAATCACGTAAACAAACTAGAGGGGCACTCAGTGGAGCGCATCTCTCTGACAAGGCCAACGTCATTTGCAAACCACTCTTCATACTGGGTAAGGTTTTCTCATCACTGATTAGGAGACTGCAAAAAGTGTTTTCCGGATCCAGAATCTGTAATACGAACCGGATCGGTCCCAAAAGTTAATCAATTGTTCCCTGGGACATCGGCTATCTGCCTGCCAAATTTGGTCCAAATCTCTCTTTTAGTTTTGAGTAATCCTGCTAACAGACAAACTAACAAACACACAATAAAACAGGGGTGAAAACATACTCTCCTTGCCGGAGAGATTAATAACTGCTGACACAGGAAAAACTAAAAAGCGCTCAGAAACCACATACCTCCGCCAATGCCATTAAAATGGATATGGATCCGGATCCGGATCCGACCCAAAACTTAATCAATTCTTTCTCGGTTCATGGTCCACCTTTCCAAAAAAATTACATTGAAATTCAATGAGAACTTTTAGACATATTACGCGGCATACTCCGGATCCGGATGCGGATCCAGCCCATAATATAATAATTTCTCCCTTGGTTCATGGCCCACGCTTCCAGAAAATTTTATCAAAATCCGTTCGTAAATTTTTGAGTAATCCTGCTAACAGGTAGACAGACAGACAAACCAATCAACGCAGGGTAAAACATAACCTCCTTGGCGGAGGTGATAATACAAGAGATGCTGAGCCGTGTTTGCAGTGAAATATAACCAGTTAGATGCCTGGCACTCCTTAGGTGTAGCTCAGGTAGCAATTTACAAGTCCCCTGCCAGCAGTTTCTATTTTGTAGCTTTATTAATTCCAGTACAGGTACACTGTATGGTTGTGGCAAGACGGTCCCCTGAAGTGTTTTGACCACTCTATGGTTTTGCACAGGCCAGTCCTAAGTTTCACCTGAACTGTCTGCTTGCATCCCTCCACCTCTACGACGGGCACGTAGTACCCGTCTAGCAACAAACTCTCATCCCTTTTCTGCCCAACTCTCTAATGCAAGAGTTGACCGTTACTCCCAGTCCTTCATTTATGCAACTGGTCAACTCTGGAACTGTCTTCCTCTGTCTGTATTTCCTACTTCCTATGATCTCCAGTCTTTCAAACGCAGTGTGTCCAGGCATCTCGAAATGAACGGATCTTGAATTTGGCTCTCTTTTGTATTGTTTTTGCTTTTTCTTGGAATGAACAGTATGCGGGCCTGTGGCCTTTGGTTCCTTCTTCTTTACATAAAGAAAAAAAAAGTGCTCAGAAACACATAACATGGATATTGGATACCAACAAAAACTTTAGGCGGTGCTCTACCAATTAAGTTTTTCGTTATAAAACCATGAAATGAGGCCAACCATTATCGGACACCATATACTATGGGTCACAAAAGTATCGGCGCACAGGGGGTCCGATGCCTACCGAAAACATTGGGACAACTGCTGTACATTACCAACGTCTCACTGTGTATTAACAATGTCTGTTTATATAAACATATACGAGTGCAAGAATCACCGCTAGTTGGCGATATGACACCTCCCGACATCAGGATTAGCAATGTGTGGTCTGTCGGTTACTAATATTTCAGTAACTTTCTTTCTGTCTTCCCAAATGTTTCACGCATATTATGCACCGATACTTTTGTGACCCATGAGACCCTTGAGATAAATGGCATAAAGAGCTGACACAATTTCAGTCCGAACCCAGGCGAACAAAAGGTTCCCTGTGGTTCTGTGGCGGCCGCGTCTTTGGTAGGGCAGGCTAGGACAAGTATTGATATAGCCTCATAACCAATTAACAAGACAAAGAAGTCCTCGTAAGTTACCTGCTTTCAAAGATAGTTTTATTCATTTTTTTCATTTTATCGCTTTAATCTAATTTGACTGTTAAATGTATGGCAGATGTATGGCTGAAGGTGTCACGGGGCCGTCATATTAACCCATTCACTCTGATGATGTCTTTTTACCTGTCCCCGCCTCTCCGAGGCGGGGACAGGTATTGTTTTCACTCGGTTTGTATGTTTGTATGTCTGTCTGTTGACAACTTTACGTGAAAACTACTGGTGCGATTAATAAAAATTACAGGGATGATGGCCTATCATTCGATCACCTTTAAAATTTTGGGCAAAATTGGGCCAAGGCAAAAAATGTTAAAAAAAAAAGTTTTTTTTTCGCCATAACTCCTTTCAAATTCGTCATATCAACATGAAATCAAACCTAAAGGTGCATCTTTCATATCTGCATCCTATAACATGCTTCATTACATAAGAGGGGTCCCCCCCCCAGTTAGAAGTAGGGGGGTCAATGACGGGTGGGTCGGGCCTAAAATCGTCAATTTTCAACTGATTTACTCCAGATCTGATACGTGACATCTTTGACCTGATATCCTGTTGAGTTTATACGTCAGCACTAATATGGCTGCCGGGGACGGGTTTGCTGTGCCCTGGCACTGCTTCTTGTTACCTCTGTTGCAAGACGCCAAGTAAACGAAAGGCACGCCAGCTTACCGTGTGACTGCTGCAGAAAACCTTGAACTAAACTTGCACTGCACACAGACCATTAATCATACACGGCCTGTTTTAACATGGTATACTCTAACGCCCATTACCCACCCGGATACAATTCTCCCACCCATATATTTGTACTCATGCCCATTTGTTGGCTCCCACCGCCCCCATGCCCCCATGACACTTTAATTCTTGAAGGTTATTTTGTAATAAGCCACTAATCTACCCACTGTTTTAACCACCAATCCATCCACTAATCTAGCCGAGGCTGGAGCAATGTTCATCTTTCAGACCAGTTCTCCGATCATTTGTGTTCATCGACATTCTCCTTGTGCATTTAATGTCAGGCACTCTAGCTAACGTGTCAGTAATTACCTAAGCGTCTGTTAAAGTTATTTTCCTGTTTTTCAAATAACTACTCATTTTTTCACATCATTACCAGTAGCTGAGATCAATGTAACAATACTCACCAATCTCTCAGGTCAATTAGCCGATCCTCACAATATGTATCCGTCGTTCGTTCTAGTTTTGCCAGGCACCTGCATTCCAGTAATCAGACCTTGATCGTGTATTCGGCCTGTCATCTTCACATCATTTTCTCACCAACCCAACAGATCGCAAATTCGTTACAGTGGTCGTCATTAACTCTTTTACCTACGAACCAATATTTGGGTCTCGGCGTTTGCCATTCGTTCACGTTTTTGTCCTGGAGACAGAGCACACGCCTACCGTTACGCCACGCCCAGAGCTGCTCCCAACATCCTGCGCCACAATACTGCCATTCACACGTCTACATGGCACAAAGGACGCCCCTTCCTGAATGTATACCTGTAACCATTGTGCGCCTTGTTACCAGGCGTCATACAGGAAGTAATCAGTGCTTGGCGCCTGCTGTATACCCTCACGCCAGTACAACTAAAAATGATCAATGCTGCAGGACTGTGTACAATGCGTGCTTTATTACGACGAAAAAAGGCTAGTTCTGTTTTGTGAGGAGAGAATCGTAAGGCTGGCAATATACGGATGATTCAGTGATGGTGTTAATGGCATGTGTGGCTACAGAATTGCTATAAGACAAGGTAAACAAGGAGGCATAATGAAAGATAGTATGGCAGCTGTGGTGTGGAAGGAATCTTGCTGGATACTACACAAGTGATCATGCTAGCAGGAAAGCATGTGTGTGGATCGATGGATATATGAGTAAGTAGGTCACTGTTATTAGTGGAGTCTGACAATGTGTGTGTGATATCTCTAAGGCTGATTGATAAGTGTGCTATGTATTCGTATCAGTCCACATTAGGTCCACTGCAGGACCAGACCTTCTCAGCAAGAGACTGAGAACCATAATCAACCCTCCCTACTGCTGGCGAAGTCTGAATCAGGAAGATATGCCTGTAGTGAATGCGGTGTATGTGCAAGTCAGGCACTGTAATGGCTATGTTTGTGTGTGCTGTTGACAGAACAGACACGATGCTAACATAAATAAACACATGAAAAAATAAATTACCAGGCCATTCTACTCGTACAGAGTAAGCTTCCATCACCAGACTCAGGAGTAAACACGCAATCACTGAGCCATGAGGCGCCCTCGTCAATATACTGGTACCGTCTGTGTACGAACATATATGGCTGAGGTTATGAAAGTGATTAAAATAAGAATTATGGAAATACTTGTGAAGTGTGAGGATGGGGTCAGACAGAATACATCCGAGAAATGGTGTCAGGTGGAATTTCAAATCCGCTGTCTGTGATGTTTACAGAGAAGGTTGTGAGATGTTAGAAACTAATTAAATGTTTTTGTAAGTGTGCAAGCATCAGCATATAAAAGTTTCTGTAGGTAGGAATACAATACTGTGAAAGTTATTGAAAAAGCTTACTCAAAATGTAATTGGTAAATAACAAGATACTTGAAACGGTGAATGAATTTTATGTATTTTGCTGCAGTGACAGGAAAGAAGAGGCGAGACAGAAGGGTGACTGTGCTATGAAGGTTCAATACGAAACAGGAAACCGGGAACATGCGTTCCAGAAAAGCTACATACAGGTGGACAGACATTAAGGTGTGGGTGTGGCGCACTGTGTAGCATGAATATCCCGTGAGTGAGACCACTGGAAAAAAAAAAAAAAATCTGTGAATGATGCGAAGTGAAGACAAGTCTGAGCAAAGAGTAAAGTAATATGTGCTTGGCTAGAAATCGACACATAGAGAGACAGAGATACAGGGAAGGCCAGACAGATGATGATTTATATGACGAGTGAATGTGTGAAAAGGGAGGTGTGGATGATGACGCATGGAAATTAACGAAGGACAACCGGATGGATGGAGTATATATGAAGATTCATATGACGAAAACCACATCCCCTTTATAACTTGGTAGATGGCAGGATGGATCTATCACACAGGCATCGAAAGTGCGACTTTATCAAGCACAACACGATGGTGTAAATGGCATCGCCCGTGAGGTGTATGTGAAAACGTCGGTTTTAATGATGAGTGTCTGAAGTAGCGACAATATCACTCGGTACTCTGATGTTAGTTCACCATATACTTGTGTTGCCCGTTTCCTGGCTCTTCACCTTGCACACTCCTGCTAAAAATGATGGGAAAGAGAATTACAATAACGACGATTATGAATGATGATGATGATGCCTGTTTCATGGCAGTAGTGAGCAGATTCTATGCAGTATTAAGAACAAACTTACATATATTGGGAAGGAATAAATGCGTATTTGGGAACATGATAATGAGGTGTTATTTGTTACGCAAAAAAGATTGGGAATAATTATGTGCCATGCTCCAAGGTGATATAAGTTCACTTACTCCCTACATTCATGTGTTGCTCGTACTGAGTACATTACAGCTCACTTGGGTCTTTTCACACTTTACTTTTGAGAATGCCAGTATTTCCCAAAGCGACGACATCCCACGATGAACCAACATGTCTCTCACATTAATTGAGGTTGTTTGTTACTGTGGTCTACAAAAATGAGACAAACATCAAATAATAACAAAGTAATCAAGAATTAAGTAATGCACAAACTTTTATAAACCCTTAACTTCCAACAGCACGCAGCTGTATCCTGCTCTGTTAACATTTTTGACATCCCTATCATGTGACCTTTCTTGGAAAGAGCAAATTGGTCCAAAGAACTTCCAAGATGTTGTGAGGAGTATTCTCTGTGGTTTCACCGCTTCCTCACAGTTCCCAACTTTGTACTATACTGAGAACGTGGGTGTTTGAATATGAAAAATGTTGTACGTAAGAGAAATGATAAGACGGTCTTTTCACATACACAACTCTTGAGCAGAGTGAGATTCAAAGCTTTTACTTCCACTCGCTCTCCCCTTCTGTTGACCGTCCACAGCCACTCTCTCTTACCAAAATGCTAAATCATTCTTCCTTCACTATAATGCCTAATGACATCCATCTCTTCCAAATTCTGGAGTCTGAAAATATCTCCCTTCAGTGTAGGCACGCATTACCAAACTGTTCTACATTTGTATATTTTCCCACCATTCAGAGCCTATGTTACCTGGTGATATAATACCTTTTTAGCCACAAACCAGGTTGGATATGAAAGTCACTGGTTCCTTTTTCATCGTGCCCTGGGATGTCCGTAATGTATTCTATAATTACACTGCAGTGTGTTCATGTTTATCTATACAAACTTCCTTGATCATTTACTTAAGTTCCTAACTAGCTTATGCCCGGAGTTGGTGTGACACACACACACACACACACACACACACACACACACAC
>JAGKTI010010853.1:0-27658 GCA_018397915.1 Birgus latro
TCAGTATAATACCTAAACAAATGAGGTAAACTCGTTCGCCTTTACGGCCGGAATTTTGAGTCGAAGCAAGCTCAAAGACACCTCCATTTAAAATATTATTCCATAATAATTTTCACAGCTTATTTTAGTATTAACCTTATTGTCTTTGAGTTCAATATATTCAGGCAATACCCTACAACCAGAAGAAAACGAAGAGTTACAATACAGGCGTACTTTTTCAGAATGTCTGTAATTTTCAAATTTTTTAAAATACCCTAATGAATAGCTTGTAAAATTGTATGTAACAATATTATCTTTATATTAAACTGATTGTGGATAACATGACAACACTTATCAATTCCTGAGTGTGAGTTTTTACCAACTTATCGTAAGTTTATAACACTAATCAAATCCTTAAGAAACTGACTGACGGTAAATCCTTTTAAATGAATTCACTAGAAAATTATGATTTCTTCTTCACAGTGCAGATAGATTTCGAAAATATTGTCTACCGATTCTTTTACCTGCTCATTTTCCAAGAACTCTTCTCCCCTCATTTTCCTGTCTGACTTTTCCCCGTCACTTCATCTCATTTAGCCTACCTTTTGCCTCTTCCGTCTCTGTGTCCACTTCCCCTTCTAACCACCTCTTAGTCCCTTTAAACCGAGAATACATTTTCCTGTTGTATTCCCGCTGCCTCGAGACTATCCAGCTTAGAGACATAGTAGTGATGGAAAGCTATAAATAGTCTCTCCAGTTTGAAAATTCTCTCCGTATCTTAATCAAATTTCTGGTGGCAGCATGAATGAACCGAACTTTCCAGCTCCTCTTTCTCTTTTCTAATCTGCCTTTATTTTCTGTCTCTAACCTTCCTACACCATCCACTTCTCACATTCTCCTACTGAGGAGTCTCGGGTTGGAGCAAGACCTACTTCTGCCCCAGCTGTATCTTGAACTGAAATATGGAGCTGGATGTTTGTTTGATGATCGTGTGTCGTAGTCTGATTGCATCTTTGCGAAAAATGATGATCCATCTTAGTGACAGCCGTGTACTAGATGAACATAGGTCAACAAGTAGGCCTTCTTCTGTTCCTTCTGACTTGCCCAGTCCACCCCTCCTCCCGCCCTCCCAGCGTATGCCACGTTCTTCGTCCCCTTCACCATTTCTATTTCTTCTTATCTTTCTCACCCAGCCCTATATAATCCTCATGCCTTGTTCCTGTGCCTCCAGCAACCACCCACCCCTTCCTCACCTACCTACATTGTAAATATTTTACATTCATAAGTGATTTGGAAAGAGAATAATCACAGTAGCAAAAATTCGCCTGATTCAATGTGAAGAGAATACAAATATCAGCATATTATGCTTAGGGGAGGCGGTGGCTCGATCGGTAGAGAGGTGGCTTGCAGTCCTGACGGACCCAGGTTCGAATCCTCACTGGGGCGGGGAACAGTTTAAGGATTCGAATTTCATTAAAAATCAGGCTTTACTGATCTACCAGAAGACCCCCCGACATGTCGTAAAAATACCCCCACTAATACCAATACACCAGTCCTGTATGAGACAGCCCTAGCATGTATTCAATATGGACGGTGGGTGTTAACGCCGAAGTGGTGACATGTAGAGGTGTTGGTATGTAGGAGGACTGCTGGGCCTTGATAGCAGGCTGTGAAGCCTATGCCCAGTGTCGGATACATAAAAAAAAAAAAAAAATTAGGTATGAACCATAACGCTCTAAAAACAGCTTCATAAATTTGACAAAACTACTTCTTTGAGTGTCTTCTTATACAACATGGTGTAATATAAATAACCTGTTCAAACATACAGTTATATCTACTTTCGAAACTTTCTAAAACCAACTAACCTGCCCCCACCTCAACCGTCGCCCAGTCTCCTATACGTTTTGAAATATGCGATCAATTCTGCACAAAAAGCAGAAGAGAGCGGTGCGCTAATCGGCAACGGTTCGATTCCAAGAGGGGGCCAGACGTTTTTCTATCATGTAATCGCCGCCAGCGACATCAGGTTTACTCCTATGGCTTAACTGATTGCGTCTACCTGTAGTCTAGTCTCGGGCTCGCCTTTGCTCCAAAGGAGTAATACAGGATTTGCTACTATCATGTGATCATACTGAATATACTGTATACTTTAGCTACCGCATATAGAACTGGTGTTATTGTGGTATGTCACTGGTCATGTGGTAGATCAGGTAGTACGCTTTAGATCACTTGCTAAAACCGCTTCAAAGAAACTTGGATTATTATACAGAGTCAGTAACTTCTTCACTGACGAGCAGTTAGCTGTAATGTATAAGAGTCATGTGGAATGGACAACATTCAGAATAAGGCTGTTAGAATTATTAATAACTCTACTATTACAAATGATCTTCCTCACCTTCAAGTAAGCTGGAATGTTGCCTCCTTTGCAGTATTTTATAAATACTTTTATGACCAATGCTCAAACGAAACTGCATCCATTGTGCCACCTCTCCATGCCTACCCCCGCACTACACGGAAGTCTGGGAGTGCTCATGACTGGACTGTCACACTGACATACTGCACAATTTCTGCCTATCAGAATTCTTTTATTTCCCGAACTTCCTTTCGGGGAATAATACAGTTCTTTTTGGAACTCGCTTCCCCTGAGTGGTTTTCCACCATACTTCAACCTACGGCTGTTCAAGTCCAACTGATACAGATTTTTTATGAATGGAGGGTACCTGTAATCTGGTGTATCGATTATTTTTTTTATTTATTTGTCTTTTCCTAACTCTGTTCTTTTATTTAAAAAAAAATTATAATAAATTTGATTCCTCAAATTTTTTCACCAAACCTAAAATAGATCTAAAGCAATTTCGGTCAATCGTCCATTATTCTATCGCTTGGCCATCATCTATCCCCTGTACCTACTCCAGATCTTCTCTTTTCACTCTTCCAACACATACACCCTCCACATCACCTGTAATTCATCACTCTCCCCTCACTTGCCAACTCCACCCAAGCCGTCCCCATATCTCCGGCATCTAACGACGACTATACACCCCCCCACACACACACACTCTTATCCGTCCCCACTACTTTGTATATTCTGTCCACAAGGCCCCATCCCTCTTACCCTTTCTCTTCTCTCCCCTATACCTGCACCTTCTTCTTCCATATAATCCCCTCTCCCTTTTCTCCTACCTTCGTCGCCTCCTGCCATTTACATTTGTTCCCTCGAAAGCCCTTCCCCTCCTTCCTTCCTCTTACTGCTGTTCCTTCCCTTTCCACACACCCCTTGTTTACCCCCCTCCCTCATTCCCCATACCTCTACACCTACACCTTCAACGCTCCTGTTCTCCCCTCTACCGCCTATCCCTACCTCAAACAAACACATTTCATATCACCTATCCCTTTTCTCTCCCCTCAGTACCTCTCTTGTCCTCCTACTCACCTGGTGTAGTGTGGACAGCTGCGGGAACTTACAGGGAAGGAGTGCTATTTCCCCTTCGCTACAGAACACCTCGGTCACCGTGTTGTTCTCCAGGTTCGTCTCCGGGAGCACCATTCTGACCTCTACTTCGTCCTCTTCTTCTTCTCCTCTCCTCTCCTCTTCTCTCATTACTTGCTCCTTCAGCCTCCTCTCCCCTTCTTCATCTCCCACTCTACTCCATTCGTTTTGTTGCCCAGCTGTGTTTTGCATCACTGGAACCCTCTTGCTGCTGAAAAGTGTTCTTTCTCTCCTGGTCTTCTCTGATACGCGAACAACCGCTCCTAGGTTAGGAAAAATGGACGTCTCAGTATACAAAGAAAGTATAAAAGACTAAAATCTACCCCCCAGAGAGTAGCACAAAAGAGTTTCCATAATCAAGCCCAATTAATTTCGCAATGTCAGTCAGAATGTTCTTGATTTACTGGAGTTCAAAGCAGGGAGAAAAAACAAAGTGCAGAAGTCTCTGAGTTTTCCTTGTGCACACACACACACACACACACACACACACACACACACACACACACAAAGAAAAAATCTGTATATACTCGCCTTGCTAAAGGCGGCCGATAATAATATACTCTCGAATTTAATGGAGTAAATAAGGTTTACCGTACTACCAGATATTTTACGTTTTTACCCGTCCCCGCCCTGGAGGGGCTAGGGGACGGTTATTGTTTTCATTCGGTTTGTCTGTTTGTTGTTTGTTTGTCTGTGGCTGTCAGTCTGTAAGTCTGTCTATCTGTAAGTCTGTCTGTCTGTGTTACCCTTATGCGAAAACTACTAGTGCGATTATGACCAAAATCACAGGGATGATGGGCTATGACCTTCTGATCACCTTATTAAGTTTTGGGCCAAATTGGGCCAGGGCACAGGCTGTTGGCCCAAAAATGTAAAAATAAATAGGGATGGGTAAAAATCTTTTTTTTCTTTTTCACTATAACTCTTTTCAAATTGGTCATATCGTCATGAAACCAACACTTAAATGTGCACCTTTCAAATCTGCATCCTATAATATGCCCCATTACATCATGAGGGTCACCCCCCCCCCCGGTTAGCAGTAGGGGGGTCAATGTCAGGTGGGTCGGGCCTAAAATTTCAAATGGGTTTAAAATCATCAATTTTCACCCGATTTACTTCAAATTTGATATGTGATATCTATGACTAGATATCCTGTTATGTTTATACGTCGGCACTAGAATGATTGCCGGAGACAGGTTTGCTGTGCCTTGGCACCGTTTCATGTTTCTGTGTATTAACTTTCTCATCCACCTCACAGTGTGTATGTGTTTTTACATTCATGGTCTCCAATATGCCTCCAATTTGCCAATAAAGCCCTTAACCTGAGGAATCCCATCGACATATGGGTACGTCGCGCAATTGCAAGTGTCATAATTTGCACAATTTTCAAGTTTCATGGGTGATTTTTGGTAGGCATATGTGGGAGACCTTCCTCTACCTGCTGTCAAGCGGAGATATTGCCTGGCCCCACCGAACACCCCTCCCCCCTCTCCCCTCACACTGGGCAATTCACCTGTTAGCAGTAAGCTAGCCAGTAAAGGTATGTTGCCCCACGGTCTTTCCAATGACAAAATTCATGGTGAAAGTGATTCCTGAGGTGGAGGACAAAGAAATAAAGAAGCTAGAGCAAGAAACAAACAGAAGTGATGAGGTGGTAATATCATAAAGGAAGGTGCCATATGTGGATGTGTTTTGGGACTGAACAATGCTTCTATTGCCTATATAAATGTGTGAAAACCAATATAGTCTGTTACTAAACATAAATTCGTACCAAATACATAAATAAATACGTAATTTAAAGTGGCTTGAATTAGTTAACCCTTCCATAGTTCGTTTTCTTTAGCCAGCTACCCTGAAAAAGAAGGAAAACGTAAGGTTGCATGACACCTGTATTAACATTTTTAAGCACAGGATCACGATTTCTCTATGAATTTTCGATGTTTCTCACCAGAAGCGAAGGTTTGAGCCAATAAAATTGTTTCCCCAAAATGCTCGGGATTTTGGGGTTCCGTAGGTTGGAAATCGGTCGGGACGTGACGGGTTAACACTCTGTGTATGAAGTAGCTCTTATGCTTATGGCTTCCACTAGTATCCTTGTACTATCGCCTCCAATAATCCTGACCCACCCAAAGTAGCCGGCTCAAGGGCCCTCACTCCCTTTCTGCACCGTGGGTCACAGCCAGAGCCACATCGAACAACTAGCACTACACCAGTTGCCCAACTATTAGTTTGCAGTTAGCGTCACAGCTGATGAAACAACTGTGATTAACTATTGTCCGATGGGTTTACCGACGATTAATGATACTTTGCACGTCAGTATGCATTACTCGATATTAAGCTAAATATTATCTCACGTATTGTGAGTTAAGGATAAGACGAGGGGTGGGTACGGTGGGGAGATTTCTGTGTACTTGGGGAAATAATCTGGTATGACTGAATGTACCATTTGTGACACTAATATTTTTCACGTGGGTAACATAATGGTGTGCAAAAAAGGACTTACCACAACAACGAAATAGAAATGGTGAGATTGTGTCATGAAATATTGTGCTGTGACGTGAAGAATATAAGGAATTGTGATTGTTCAGTTTTAAAAGGGCAATGATTGACAGTCCCTGTTTATTATGTTATCTGTCGCAAATAAACACATATAACACATCTATCAGACATTCCCGAAGGAACCACAACCATTACATACAACTTTGCCCATACATATTTCTTGTGCATGTAATCATAGTACTGTTATATTGTGTAGATAAATCATAATTTGTATATATTATTTGCTGTGTGAGTTTCCAGCTTGTAGCAATGATGATGTCTGGAAACCTTTGAAGCAGTGGAGGTGGTTAATGATGGTAGTGAAGCTTCGAATCTTATATTTGTTAGCCTACTGTTGCAACAGATTATGTAAACATGGATTATAAATAGTGTGGTGTAGAGAAAATAGCATAAGCCCTAGGTGTATGAAGTTGCGTACTGCAATATCCTTTTACTTTGTGTTGGTAGTAATAAAGAGGCCACTTTGACGACCCTCCAAGTGGTTGCCTGATATCATTCACCAGTTTGACCCTTTCATAATTCCGAAACCATGTCTGTCACAACTTAGAATATGCCTTTATGTATTAAATATGTACCAGTCATCCAGACTTTCGTATAACACAACCTATTCCATAAAAAAAAAACATGCATTATTGTGTATTTCAGACGGGATTGTGCACATCAACATAGCCATATAAACGCCTTTGTAACATTAACCAGCCAGTAGACTGTGTAGCACGATATATGTGCTGGCAGGTGACACCGGCTTGTACAATGGTCTCTGCTAACACATTTTATAGTTACAAGTATCATGGTCTCATCCTTGCTTCTGATCACAGTTTAATTTATATTGCTTGTTACTGCCTAGATGTTGCATACAACAAGAAATGACATGCATGGCATAACTGAAAAGTGTTGATACGGGGGTGTGCCAAGCTGACTTTGTTACAATTACTGCTACGAAACACACCAATATTGAAACTTAAGGCACCAATAAACGTTTGTGTATTTAGGCCCTGGCGTTGAAGACATTGCGAAAGTAACGTAATCGTGATACTTTATAACATTAGGTCGAAATACTACATTCTGCGTGACTGTTGACGGTATAGATATTCTTGATCCCTTTGCGTTCTGACACATGTGGTAACAGAGTACACTATGTCCCTGCTACAGCGTTCCCCACTTGGTGAATCACAACCGCCAGGCTACGAATATTAGCGAACTTTAACTATTATAATATAATACACCATTTTAGGCTTCTGTTGTTATCTACAGTAGATGCCCAACTGACCATTAACAATGACAATGTTCTGTAACTAGTTATTATAGTATATTACCCATGGTTCATTATTGGTTGCGGCTCTCTCTCTCTCTCTCTCTCTCTCTCTCTCTCTCTCTCTCACACACACACACACACACACACACACACACACACACACACACACACAGTGTGTGTGTGTGTGAGAGAGAGAGAGAGGGGGGGGGAGAAAATGCTTGGCTTAATATCGAGTAATGCATACTGACGTGCAAAGTATCATTAATCGCCGGTAAACCCATCGGACAACAGTTAATCACAGTTGTTTCATCAGCTATGATGCTAACTGCAGACTAGTAGTTGGGCAACTGGTGTAGTGTAGTTGTTCGTTGTGGCTCTGGCTGTGACCCGCGGTCCAGAAAGGGAGTGAGGGCCCTTAAGCCCATTACTTTGGGTGGGTGAAGACTATTGGAGGGGATACTACATATGGCAGTGTATGTGACTGGGGCATAACTTGTTGGGGTTGGGGAGGGGATGTTAGTCGTGAAAGTGAGGTGGTATCAAGAAAAAAACATAAACATCTCAGTGATATATAAGGTGGAGCTTAAAAGATGATTTTTTATTTTTTTTTTAGGTCTTACCCCTTAAGAATGTTTCACTTCAACTGAAAACATTTGCAAATAGGTTTGAACCTTCTATATTAATGTTTACAGATAGCTCAATCATCACAAAGAGTACCAAAATAACAGACCTGTTAACAAAGGTCCAGAAACAAATTGTATGTAATTTTCTTACCGATATGTAACATGCTTAACTGCTTATGTTGATATTTACGTTCATCAAAATTTGTCACATACATGTCTCAAAGGCTGTAGAAATGCAACAATATCAATGTAGTCTACAGGGTCCAATCAATTTCTGTTTCTTGCTGTCTGGAAAAAGCTGCTGGTGTTACTCAATGATTTGTAAGAAGAACTGAAGTCGCGACTCGTCTTTTGTCAACAGGCCACTGTATTCCTGTCTCAGAGCAAAGCCACGTTCAGCATGATTATTTACCACTTTGATGACGCAGGAAGTCTTTGCAGCTTGCTGGAAGTCTTCCCGTGTCTCCAACGCATCTGGACTGATTTCGAGAAATGACTGGAAGCTCCATCATTTCTAACAGAGTCGTACTCTTGACTAAGACAAAATCTTCAAGAGTTCAAGAGTGAATAAATTTAAATTGACACTGATTCGTTTTGCATGGCCCTGGTCAACTTCATCATTGTTTTTTTCATGGCGTTCACCATCAGCCTCTGTGTGTGGATCCATTTTTTTTTTCATTACACTTTTTGATCTTGGCTGTTAAATAGGGCGAATCCAACTATTTCAAGTGACAGGTATCACAAGTGATTACAAAAATTATTCTGTGTTGCAGCTTTTTATATTGCAGTGTTGATTGTGATATATTTCAGAAGTGATTTCAACAGCAGGAAGCTGTTGTATGAAGCATTAGCTGCTACGGGAGATATTATCCAAGGCTTCAGATAAACATGTACTGCAAAACGACAAATACTTCTTGGAGTCTCTTTTCCTCTTCCTGTGTCAGGGTGAACTGGCCACGAAACACCCAGATTTTCAAGGAATAAATAACTTTAGACCTCCGTCGAGCCAGGTGCATGGCCCCAGGTGCCATGAATAGGACTCCTCTTGCTGGAACAGCTCCAAAAAAGACAATGACCATTTCTAAAATTCCCTATAGTCATCTCTTGGCTGGTATTCTGGAAGAGAACCAGCCAAGAAATGAGTAGAGTATTTCAAATATTTATTTCAAATCTCGAATTATCACAGAAGAAATGAAATCAGAGACTGTAAACAGGCTCGCTTTCATATTTTCATACAGTGAAACAAAGACATGAAGGTGGAGGTTTTCAACACACACCTGTAGTGCATGGAACAAAGAGGAACCTAACCTGATACGACCTTACCTCAGCTCATCTCGACTGGAGTTACCTCCAAAAACACTGCGAACCTATGCAACCAGGGTGGGTCTGGGGGTATTGTTTATAATTAACTGTGTTGGCAATTTACCATACCTTAAATGACCCGATTGATTGATAGAACTTAATTAATAATCTGGCGGAGCAACTGCCAGGGTCATATGCCGCCAGACAGCAAGATAAAAGATGCCTCAAATATGTGCCTATTTAAGATAAAGTTAATACTCATTTGTAGAAGTAAAAACACTGCAAATAATCAAAGAATAGTTTATATAATATCAATTACTTATAGAAATGGAAGGAGGCCCACCTCCTGAAGAACACTAAAAATATCAGTAAAATCGACGGAGGCTCCACAAGCATCGACGACAGACAGTAGGCACCATCTGACCCTCGATGCAAGTGATGAACAGTAAGGGGAACAAGGCAGTCGTCATAGTACGGTTGAGTCCCACTGCTCATCAGAAACCAATGCGAAGCCTGGAAAGAGCCACCTCCAATCGCCGAGGCATGGAGGGAAGAATCCTTGGCACAACCACTGTCTGAAAATTTTGCTTTAGCTTATAATGAGCAACACCATCCCACTGTCTCTGCCAACACTTACGAATCGTGTACCGCAAGTAAGGTGTTACATCGGAAGCAGGAAGCAGGTGGTTGATTGGGGGCCGTCGAGAAGACGCAGCTTTTGCTAAAGTACCTGCTCTCTCACTGCCCACCACACCAACATGCACGGGAACCAGCAGAAATCCACCAGAGCTCATGTTTACATTGTTGTCATGTGCACAAGAAATCCAAGTGGATCCAGTTTTTTTTTCATTACACCTTTTGATTATACTAAAATCTTACACCCTATTAACTTTCTACCTAGAGTGACTATATGGGAATTAAGGACACTATCTTTAAATATGGCGTTATGATATGGTGAAACAATGTGGTGCTTGTGAGATGTTTGTGTTTGGTTGTAATGACGGTGGTAGGAGGCCCTAGCTTCACCATACTACCTAGCTACATAGGGTTATTATACTGGAATTAAGGACACTATCTTTAAAATGTGGCACTCTGGTATGGTGTTCGTATGTGGTGTACTTGAGACGTTGTAGTTTGATTGTTCTGAAGGTCAGTAGGAGTCCCTAACCTGGCCAAACCACCTGCCTATCTAGGGTGCTTATATGGGAACCGATACTATTGTTAAACTGTTGTATTCTGAAATGGTGTTAACATGTTGTGTTCGTCAGATCAAGTCAGTAGGAGACCCTAGCCTCATCATACTACCTTCCTTCTGAGAGTAGTTACACAGGAATTAAGGACATTTTTTAAAATATTGCTTTGATGTGGTGCTAACATAGTGGAGAAAACTTATGAATAGGGCTATAAGGTACTTATGGCATGTATGAATCTGGAAAAAACGAACGATTGTGGGAGCTTTTGTGTGTGAATGGTATAGGTGGTACAGTGTTGAATGCCATTAAGAGCTTTTACAAAGAGAGTGTAGCGTGCTTAACCAGCCGCGTCTTGGCAGGTTTTCCACCAATGACACCCCCTCCCCCCAATCACGGCAGATTTTTTTTTGCTTTGTTTTTTTTGCTAAAACCTCTGCTTTTTATGAGAAACACTTGATAATGCCCAAAGAAAGTGCTCAGCTAAGTTTACAAGTGCATTATACAGATGTCCCTCTGAATACCTGGTACCATCTTCTGTGGGCCCTGCTCCATAGATGACGCTTTCTGTCGTAGGGGTAACTATTCCAAACCACTCAGAATACGTATTTATTTATTCATTTGGTACGAACTGATATGTAATAAAAGAGTATATTGGTTTTCACACAATAATATAGGTGATATAAGTGGTTTCATTAACCAAACACATCAACATACCACACCTTTTACAACGCTACTGCCTCATCACTTCTGCTTGTTTCTTCCTCTGGCTTGTTTCTTCCTTTGTCATCCACCCCGGGAATCACTTTCGACTTGAATTTCGTCATTGGAGAGACCGTGGCGCAACACGTCTTTAATGGCCAGGTCACTGCTAACAGGTGAGTTGCCAAGAGAATGGCGTGTGGGGGGGAGGGGGGTTAGGCGGGGCCAGGCAGTAAATCTGCCTGACAGTGGGTAGAGGAAGGTCTCCCACATGTGCCTACCAAAAATCACGCGTGAGATTTGAAAAATGTGCAAATGACGGACCTCACAATCGCGAAATGTGTGAATACGTCATCGGGTGTCACCGTGACAAAACGTGGTGACGTGTCCATACGTCAATGGGATGCCTCGGGTTAAGGGTTCAGTTCTCATCTCATAGCCTTTCGACCAACTTTGGTACAAATAATCAAATTCCAAATTGCCCTTTTAAGGTATTTCTCCTTCTATCTGTGTATTCTTCTCCAGCTTCCACCCCAGTTATTTTAAAGTAGCTGTGGTACACAGCCAGTGTTCTTCTAAGGGTAATAATATGGGTGCTTCGTAAGGTTCTTTCCTGTCACCTAACTCAATCCAGTCATTAACTATTGACTCTATTCTTCTCATTTCCATCCATTTTCAATGTTTTCATCAGAGCAATTGCGTCATCAGTCTCGAGATGAGGCTCTGGCAAACCTGATGTCTGACTTGATTCTCGTTTCCGACTGGGGATAACGATTATTTTTTCTTGTGCAAGAACAATTCAGTTCCCGCTTCTTTCAACCTCTCAGTGTCTCTCACAGAAATTTCCCTCAATATTCAGAAGTACACATCTCAGTCGATCGTTCTGTCAATTTATATATGTGAGTATATATATACCTGTATATAGCAGGGCTACCCGGCAATGCTTGCGTCAAAAAGGTGTACACTCTTGTTCTAGTTCAATCTCTCTTTCTACTCCAGATAGACCATGTACCTCTTATGCTTTTGAAGAGGGATTATAAGAGGTCCAGGAACTTTGTATTTCAGCTTTCGCAGATTAATGCACAGTACTTGTGCGCACTTGTTTACTATTACTGGTGACCCCAAATGTATTACAGGTGACCTCAAATGACCTCCAACTGATGACCTCAAATGACCTCGGTCAGCCTCACATAGCCTATGTCTGAACTGGAGGTTAAGCGAGTCTAAATGCCAAAAATTGGGCTGCTGGGTCCAGTCATTCAAGCGTGCATTGCCAGTAACCTCAAATGACCTCGGAGGTCAACCTCACATATCCTATATCCGGACTGGAGGTCATGTGAGTCTAAATACCAAAAATTGGGCTGCAGGGTTACCCGGCGTTGCCCGGGTAAAAAACGCGAATTCTCTGCCAGTGACCTCAAATGACCAAGATCTGAATTTTGACACCCCTAAAATCATCCTTGGGTCACCCTGAATTAGAATATATATGGATCTGGGGGTCTCTGGCCCTTGGTTTGGGCGTGATTGAAGGACATACAAACAAAAACAACACAGCTCTTTTAGATATGTACTATACCAACTTTATGCTAGCAAGGCCTAGAAGCCACGCCCAGTTTCTGTCTGAAAACAGCTGATTGGTCCAAACAAAATGTTCGTGCAGCTGCCCATTTATTTGTATTAAATGAGTTGATAGTTCATAAACAGAACAGGTTTTCTCTACAGTAATGTTATTTATTAGGATTATAACAAAGCAAATTATTTCAAGGCATTAACACGTTTTAAGAGGATATTAACCCTTTCGCGCACGGTAAGTTTTATTAAGTTTCATGGCTCATGATTTTACTCCCCCGCACGCTCCGCTGGCAGCCCGCGGTGCGCAAATTACAAGTATTCTCGCCTCATTTTCGCCACCCAAACCTCAAAATGTTGCCCTGAAACTCACATCATGTTATTCGCCAATGTTTGTTCTAGCTGATAAGCCAAAAGAAAAACAAGAAAAATACGACTAAAAGTACACTAGGCCGCCTTGAATAAACATTTTGGAACATTGATCTCACTTCCCAACATCGTCGTTCGAGTGTTTTCCTCATATTATTATAAGTTTTGATAGAGAATTTCATTGGCTTTCTAATGAGTACGTTCGGTTGTGATGCGATTTGTAGTTTTCGAGAAAATGGCCCAAAACTAAAAGCCATTTTTGTAAAAAAAAAAATGATTTTTGTTCAGGGAGGTATACTGCAGAAGTTTTCTGGCACACCTTATGTTTTTATTACATAATCTTATGTAGAATTTCATAAGCTTTCTCCTGATACCTTTTTGTTTTGATACGCCTCATAGTTTCCGAGTAAATCGCAAAAAACTACATGGCACTCGCGGCCGCGGTGCACTTTCGTGCATGCACAATAATCGCCTACGTAACCACAACTTTTCATTTGAGAAATTACATAGTTATGTCCTGTCCATACGTAGAATTCACTGATCATTAGCATAGTTCTTACAGGAAATCGATACGTTCAATAATTTTGGAGTAAATGGACAACAAAGATAGAACACTCTTCATCGCCCGCAAGCGAGATAAAAACGCTCAATTTCCCTGCCTCAAGAATACTTAAATATTTTCGCTCGTTACGTTTTATTATTATTATTTTTTACTCAAATTATACACGAGAAATATAATAAGCTCTCTGGTAGTGCTTTCAGTAACTCGACATTTTCACTAGTCTTTTTGCTAAAGCTGAACTTTCTTCCATCTCATATGTGTATATGTAAAAAACAATACTTATTTGTGAAAAAAATATAGAAATTTAGAAACAGGTCAATGTACAAATCAACAAAATATGGATAACTCACTTGCTCCAGAGGTGTTGAGCTGCTGGCAGGAACTTGAAGGGATTGAAGATGAGTTAGGTAGTGTGTGAGTTTTGTGTGTGTTCATGGGTGAGTGTGTGTGTGTGTGTGTGTGTATGTGTGTGTGTATGTGTGTGTGTGTGTGTGTGTGTATGTGTGTGTGTGGCGTATTCTCTGTTCCTTGCACCACGTTTGCCTAACATGCGATGCACACAATAGATTTCTCCACGAACATTTGCTGCACGACATACGTATATAATGTCATATATGTGTCGCTGTGTGGCGTATTTTCTTGTCTCTGATCATTACGTAACTTTCCGCTGTCAGTCAAGGCACTCAATATTTCTTAGTGAACACTCGCTGCACTGTTTTATACGTATATTTCACACTGAACCATATACAATATAAAACACTATCACATGATTCCATCCCAGCCTTTTCTGTTATTCCCTTCCCTACTGTATGGCGTAAGAAACCGCCTGTTCTCTTAGCAACTAATGCATATGTCTATGTATCTCTGTGGCATAACATAATGCTTGCTATGGTAGATCAGTTATTTCACTAATCCAGGCACTATATGTTTCACAGATATAAGTAATGGCTTCACTCTAAGGGTAAAATACATCATTTTACGGGCAGGGTGAGTGGAAACCCCGCTATAACAAACCAGACTCTGCATCTAGGCCTAACAGCTGATAACGGACCCCAATGCTTTACAAACAATATATATATGTTCAATAGACACAATTACTTCACAGTATAGTAAAAAACACTGTACAGTCACAATATTTCAATAATGGCTTCAGAATCGGGTGGGAGGGGGAAAATGGCGGATTTAAAGGGACAACACAACACAACACGACCCTGCTGTCTGGCTGCTAGTGGAGCACTGAGATTCTATCACTACGTACAGGCACATAGGAGTCATTGCAGTGTTGCCAAAGTCTTACCTCGGGAGAGACACGTGGCTGCTAGAATGCTACAAAATTTGACGCAAATCGACCGAAAACTTTTTTTTTTTTTTGCGTTTTCACGCGATTTGCGGTCCTATGCTTTGGCACACCACACCACTTGAACGCAAATCGCGGTACCGTGCGCGAAAGGGTTAAAAATGTATAACAGGTGCCACAAACGATCGGAGTCAAGGATGCATGCTCGCTTTCGAATGAAGCCTATTCACTATTTCTATGACTATAGCAAACATAATGTAGGTACAAACAAATGACATCAAACATAAGGTACAATATTCAGTGAACTACAGTTTGTACAACAATATATATCCCAATTGTATAACTCATAAAATTTACACATAAACTGTGTCCATTGGGAGGTAAAAGGGACAGCCACAGTGATGACGGTTTTCAAATGTAGATTGTTCTGCTGCTCATATTATAAATACCACTGTAAGCAATGCATCGCGAAATTAAACAGGTAACTTACCTTCCCTACTCACCACCCTGCTCTCTCTCTCTCTCTCTCTCTCTCTCTCTCTCTCTCTCTCTCTCTCCATGATGAGCAAGGGTATATCACTGGAGCCCGGTACTGTACATACAGCTCACTGTCAGTACTTCCACACCCCTTCATATTGGTAACCATTACTTCTATGGCCTTCATAATTATAAGCTACAATGCATTTTAAAGTGCAGTATAGGCTTACTGGTACTGCAATATACAGTATGAAACTGGATAATAAAAGAAATTAAGGAAATTTATCAGGTTTTGACACTTCACAGCTGAGAGATGGCATCAGCTGCTTGGTGGTATATTTAACTTCCCGCCGAGTGACAGGCTGTTCCCCTGAGCATTTGACCTCCCCAAGGATGGCTATAATGATATTGACTTTTATCAGTTATATAATGATTTGGGACATAACTAGACTATAAACACTGTACTTCACGGACTACTGTAATCAATGCTTGGTGTCGCTTGGTTGTAGTAAATTTATGTTTGATACAAAACAAAGAAATAATGACTAGGTTTCATTCGAAAACGAAATGTATCCTTGACTTTGACAATTTATGGTACATAATTAACTTTTTTTGCATCTGCTGTGAAATGCTAATTTCTTCATGTTATTTTTATATCCATTTTCTTGACTATTAACATTACTGAAGAGAGGGACAGGCCCGATTACAAACTGAGAACACATTTAGTATGATTACATGGGTAGCCACTCGAACATTTGATATGAACCAATCACCAGCTCCCACACAGAAAGTGGGTGTGGCTTTTAGGCCTTAATAGTATGAAATCAGCCTTGTGTCTACTTGGCCGAGTGCCACGGGGTGCTACAGAGCGCTTTGCTGGTAAACAGCATTGCTAGGCGTGCAAGTTTTTCCACTCGCCAGGCGAAGAGAGCGAACGAATGAGGTGGATCGGTCGGTGCACTCCACTGTTTGTAAACAAAGATGGCGACCACTTCAACAGTGTGCTACAAGTGCTCCAAACGTGAAACTTTTTCACTCCTATGAGGAGGCTGAACTTCACCAAATTCATTGTGTTAAGTAATGAAATATCAAAGAGTCTTTGGGTATAGTGTCTAGTTTATAGGTTTGTTTGGAAAACCGCTATGAACGTGTTGGTGACAAAGCACCTATCTCAAAGCCAAGACGAAGTATTAGGCCTCCAATCATCATCATCATCACGTATATAAAAGTGGTTATTAATGTGTTATAATGGAGTTTTATTCACACTTGAGCATACAGACTTCATCAAACAAACTTCTTCAATCAGTGATTGAGCAGCATCCTCCGCCATCTTGAATGTTTTGGTTGGTCAGCTGATCTCTGTCTACTTGGCCAAGCTTTTTTTCACTCGATCCGCAGCGCGCGGTATTGCCCAAGTAGACACAAGGCAGTATAGCAAGGGTACACAGCGTTGGCGTTGCCGGTGTAGCGTGCAAATTTAATTCCCTAGAAAAGCTGACTCCTTGCGTTCATTGCACATTCGCCGTCGGCTGCCAGACGTGCGACTCATTTGCAGCAGAAGCACTGCAGAGAGAGGAACTAGTGGGATGATTGGTTATATCATACGTCAGTGGACTCGAGAACACTGCCAACTAATTCCATGCTGATTTCACAATTCAGGCCCATAATTTTCACTAGTATTACTTGACATTATAAGGTCTCTTTCTCCTTTGAACTGTGTACAATGAGGCTAATTTGGTGGGCCAAAAATAACTTAAGGACGAATCCTCAGTAAACAAAAGTAGTTGCGTGTTGAGAAAGACAGATTACCCACTGATATTTTCATTTTGATTGTAGTTATGACCCTATTAAAGTTATTACAAGAGATTTTCATAGCTTCCATGTAGTTTCTTCGAAATTATGTGTGAATGTAATCAGTGGTTTGGAGATGGTTAAGCAATTACCAGCGATAACAAAGTTGCAAAAGCTGTTGATCATAGTGAAGCATAGATAGAAATGTCAATATATACGAAATAACAGAAACAGAGGTTACATAGAATTTAAATGGAATTCCAAGAGATTTTGTTCAGAAACCATCTGACAGTCGATTCAGCGACTAGTTTTGGGAAATGTGCAGAAACCAAGAGATATTGCACTTTTAATAAAGCATAAAAACTGGTGAGTTTTATTGTCACTGGCTGCCATCCCTCCCATTCACACCCCCACTTTTAATAAAGCATAAAAACCAGTGAGTTTTATCGTCACTGGCTGCCATCCCTCCCATTCACACCCCATCTCATTTATTTCTCTCCATTCCATCCATCCCCCTCTTACTCTCCAAGTCAGACTTTCAACTTCTAACTTTTTATCTTGGTCAAACCATATCATTATTTGTACTGCCATTTTCCTTTATTTTTTGTTGCATGTAATAATAGCAACAGTTATACATTTTGAAGGCCTCATTAAGTTGAATTGAACAGGTAAGAACCATTCTGACTTACCAGAAGTGGGTTTGCTAAATGGATGTGGAATTTAAGTTGAAAAAAAATAGATGGTTAAACACTAATACCAGTTTTGATTTTTTGTGGTGGTTGCATTTTATAATTGAACTGTAAGCCATTCTTTGTTTCACTTAAAACAGTACTCTACTGGTAGCACTGCTGAGCTTCTGCCTTTCAGCACAGACTATTAATTTCTGGCCAAAATTTTCACTAAATCACATAAGCATTGGAGATTTGATATGGTAAGGCACAGCACTGCTTATTTTTAGATTAAATGAAGGTCCAAAGAGTCTAATGAATGAAGGCAGGAGCTGCAGGAGACAGGAATGAACATACGAGCAAAAATAAATAAATAAGTGGAAGGAAACTGACAAGAGTTTAGAAATTAATGGAAGTTTTGTTTGATAAATAATGAACTTATTTGCAGATAATACATTTCTTTCCTTGGTGATGGTAAATGAATAGTGCTTGGCATGAGCTTTAGGAGCTGTATGTGAGAATCAAATTTGACAGTGTAAGAAAGCATCATTATTACATTAGAGAAATGAAATTACTGACTGTGCAGTGATTCTGATTGGTCATTCAGAGGAATACATTCTGAACAACAGCATATATTTTCTTAGGCAGTGTGATGAAGAAAAAAGCACTAATATTATTTTCAAATTGTACAACAAGGAATGGGGTGTGCTGTTTATTGTTGATGGGTAGCAGCAAGGGGAGACCAGTAAGTGGAAATAAAGTAGCCAGTGCATGACAGTACACTAACAGAATTCCATCTATTAAGCTGTAAATCATGAGAGGGAGCCATGGAAATGAGTCATATGAATTAGCTTGTGGATTAACATGAAGTTGCCTAGGGAGACCAATGAAGTTTACAGTGTTATGTTGGTGTGGAAGCTTCAGAAAGATCCAAAAGGGATGCTTTGGCGTGGTTTAGCAATATAGAGTAAACAGAGGGTGATTTAAACTAGGAGAGTGTATGAGTAAAGAGGATGGATTGAGAGGGACAGAAATACTGAACGTGAGGTGGAGGGATGGAATGGAGAGTAGGTGAGCATGATCTAGGACACCTAGATCACTTTGGCATCTGCTGACTGGAGACAGGTTGGCATGGAGACAATTTAGCTGAGACCTGCTCATCAGCGATTGGGGCATCTGTCTGTAGATACAGATGGTGAAGTTTCCCATTATTTCATTAATAAGAACTTACAATGGGAGGTTTGTATATTCTGGTGAAAGCTTGTCTGCTGCAGCTCCTGCCTTCATTCATTAGTCTCTTTGGACCTTCATTTACTCTAAAAGTTAGCATTGTTGTGCCTTACCATATCATATCTCCAATACTTATTTGATTTAGTGAAAATCTTGGCCAGAAGTGAATAGCCTATGCTAAAAGGTTGAAGTTCAGCAATGCTACCATTAGAGCACTGTTTTATGTAAGACAAAGAATGGCTTACAGTTCAATTATAAAATGCAACCAACACAAAAAATTATTACTAGTATTAGTGTTTAACCGTCTATTTCTTTCAGCTTAAATTCCACATCCATTTAGCAAACCCACTTCTTGTAAATCAGAATGGTTCTTACCTGTTCAGATCAACTTAAAGAGGACTTCAAAATGTATAACTGTTGCTATTTTTACCAACAACAAAAAATATGTAAATGAAAAAGATAGCACAAATAATGATAGGGTTTGACCAAGATAAAAAGAAGTTGAGAGTCTGACTTGGAGAGTAAGAGGGGGAGACCAAGGATGAGCTGGAGGGATGGAATGGAGAGAGATATATGAGATGGGGTGTGTGAGTAGGAGGGATGGTAGCCAGTGACAAGAAAACTCACTTTTTATCCCTAGATAGGAAGACCTGTGCTATATGGTTACACTGCCAGGGTGTGTTTAAGTTTTGTGGTTACTGGCGTCCAAAATAATGGGTAATGGGCAACTTTTTTCTTCACACCAAGGAGTCCTGAGCCAGCCTTTGCTGTTTCTGCTTGCAGGCTCAAGTTCCCGCCATTGTCGACCCTTTGGTGGGTACCTGTGTATCCAATTGCCATATGTCTTCCTGTAGCGTATAATTTCTGTTAAAAATAAAAAAGAGAGAGGAGGGCTATTCTGGTCAAGGTCGAAGGCTTGGATGCACATTTTGAGTGTTTTAGGAACAATATGACCATGTACATGCGTGTAACATTCCCACTATATGCA
This sequence comes from Birgus latro, assembly GCA_018397915.1. Classification (NCBI taxonomy): domain Eukaryota; kingdom Metazoa; phylum Arthropoda; class Malacostraca; order Decapoda; family Coenobitidae; genus Birgus; species Birgus latro. The sequence goes on from JAGKTI010010853.1 coordinate 20,052, forward strand.
CCATCAAATAGTATATATGGTTTTCTTTGGTTTTTATTGTATTTGTGTAGGTAATGGAGGCAAAACGAGCTAGGTAGTTGTCCCACTCAGAGGTGGCAGAATATTCTGAAGGTGGAATATTTCAAGAGGACTGTTGACATCACATTAGAACCCTGAGTGACACAAAAACCCTTGATTGTTATTGTGGGTGATGGGAAATTGACCTAGTGTAGCAGTAACCCCGTTTTAGGGGTCAATGGTGGCCGGAATAATGGGTACTTGGGAACTGTTATTTACAGGTGTGTAGTCATGGGCCCCAAACGAACAAGATACCTGTCAGACGAGGAGCTGGCAGAGTATCTGAAGTCGGAGGATTTCAATAGGACTGTTGACACCACACTGGAACCCCAGAGTGACACAGAAACCCATGATGTTAGTTAGTGTGGATGTTGTGACATGAGTGAGCGTACCAGTGACCCTAGCGGTGGTGTGACGGCCGTCATTACACCACACAAGGACCCACAACAGGAGCCTGACACACTGATTGAGTGCTTTGAGGGTAGCGGTGTATATACTGTATTTATTACCTGTTTCCATTTATGCCAGGCACCCATATTTCTGTGGAACCCAGGGTTGGCAGGCCATCTGTGTGATATTTAGGTATTAGATTTATAGGTTTAGGTATTTGTTTTGCTCAATTCCATGTATTTGCATCTCAGGAAGAGGATAAGTCAGTACTACTGTAGAGGTCAGAATTTTAACTCTGTGTTAATTAATGAGAAATAAGTGATCACCACTGCTGTCACAAGTGTAGAGGTCAGAATATTGACTGTGTTAATTAAAGAGAAACAAGTGATCACCACCGGTGTCACAAGTGTAGAAGTCAAAATTTTGGTTCTTATGAAATGATGAGAGATAACATATCACACCGCCAATGACTCCAGTGTCATACTCATAATTTTTTTTTTACTCACCGTAAGAATAAGCGTTTTAACCCACACCGCGGGGTTGTTGGAGGATCGCCGTGTCATTCCCGCGGGGATATTCGCGCTCCGAATGACATTTTTAAAATATTTGCCAAAAATCAGTTGTTATGCCTAGAATATCATAATTACATTTGCTTATGGCACATACCTTCAGCTTTCTCCTGGGATTTTTTTTTTTTAGCACTCGTCAACTACCATAGGACTTGTGGAGACATCTGAAGTTGGGTAACTAAGTCTCCACTTTAAAACTTCCCGACATCCCCTAATCTGAATACCACTGCCAGATGTTATCACTAGAAACACTATTCAATGATTTCCAAGTACTTTGGAATCCATACTAAAAAAAAAAAACACTGTGAAAGCAATGTAAACTACGAGCGCGTACGAGCCTCCCACTCGCGCTAATTCGCCGCTGGTATTCTGTCATTTCTTACTCATATACACACTCACACTTTATTTTTTCTAGTACTTTATTACACTTATATATATCTACAGTCCTTTACCGCTTCCCACACGATATTTAATAGGGGTAGAGGTCACAGGGCCTTTTATAATAGGCCCAAAAGCGGCAGAAATGGAGGAGCGTCATTTCACTGTGAAGGACGACACCAAACTGACTGTATCTCGGTAGTGAAGAGTTGAAAATATCAGCTGCTAATGTATATGCTAAGAAATAAGTCGTAGGAAATCTAGACAATACATAATAAATTAGGTAGTTCCAGGTGAATATAAATATCACTCAGGCTTCTCCCTTCCTTTCTTATATAAATTTATATTACGATAGTAGCTCATACGGCATATTTCACGGGGAAATAAAGCAGGGGAAATTAGTAAACAAGTGAATGTTGGATGTTGGCAAGTGATAATTAGCCAATTCCAGGTGTATGGCACTATCAATTACCTTATTTTTTTTATATACATACACTATTTTGTATAAGAATAGGGCATAGGGCTCATTTCAATGGATGAAAACAGTGGAAAAATACGGGGAAGATTTACTTAGCACAGATCGGCTGAGCAGACGACAGGAGAGGGTAATGGAGGGGAGGTAGGGAGGGGAGTCTAGAATGGGGGAAAACGGCTAAATTGTCAACAATGGATCAGAGTACTGATGACATTAGCAGCTCTGACTATTGTTGGACATTGGCAGTGCTGATAGATGATAAAAGTCTCCACCTGAAAGCCCGGGGGAATTAAAAATAACATAGAGTCACTCAAGTGATGCCCCGCAGTATGATTCATTGCACCCGACCTTCACGAAAGTGACGACCAGCAGTTAAGGGGTCAAAGAGTAGGCTGCCACTACCCAGCGTATGCTGGGAAATTATTCCACCAGGAAAGAAGGATGAAGACTTCTGGGGGCTTGCGAATAAAAGCTAGGGTAGTGTGTACTTTATAGAGCGCGTGAGTAGTAAGATATCAGCACACCTTGTGGGCCACTCAACCTCACAATTAAAACTCCTTAGGGAATAATAAGACTTAAACTCAATGAAAACTTAAGCAAATATTTCCTAATTCTAAACATACAAATAAAAGAAACAAGATAATTAGGTCAAATTAAACATAGATTACTTTACGGACTATGAATTACTAGAAACCGAAAGATAAATTCTCCTTCGCACTGAGATTATCACAGGGCAGACTAAATATAATAAGAATCAATAATTTCAAGAGTATAATCACCACAGCTGAATAAATTCTCGGGATGATATTATCACACTACAGTATTATGTATAGTGTTCTTCACAGTTGGGTATATACTCAGTATTGTATTTTCACACAATAATATATTATCTTCACCACTGAACCAACACTCGTAAATGACACTGGTACACTAAGTTTTAATACCTTCCGGGAACATGAATCCCACCTCTTAACCTAATATTCAAAGTAGTACTATCCCATGTGAAACTAGCAATCTCACGGTCTCAAACGGACTCGTCAGGCAAACTCACCGAGGTATTTCCTCCACAAAAATATTCTCCCAAGTTTGGAATATACACATTAACTCAAAGGTTATTTATAATTCACACCACATTCAAAGGAACGATACAATAGGCTCAATATTTAAAGTGAATGAATAATCAATACTCTTAGGGAAAACAAATAGGCTACATGTGAATACAAAACTCTATCAAGCTAAACACATCACACAAAAAGGATAGAATATTCAAATGAACCAGCCAATTCTGCGTCCGAATTACGTATAACAGAAAAAAGGGTGGAATTTCAGTGTAGCGGGCAAAAGGCGAAGGGATGGCGAGCCAGTCGGCTTCATCCACTCGTTATTTTCTAACGATGTTATTGATCAGCCACAATCTGTATTGATGAAATGAGACTGCATTATCTAGTCAGTTCAAAATGAGCAGGTTGGGGAATATTACTAATACTGATGTATATGAGAATTTACTTCACACAAGTAAGGAAAGAAGGGGGTGGGGATATATGGATTTTAGAGTTACTGCCCTGTAACATTGAAACGAGACGGCGTTATGCCGGTCCAAGGCACTTGTATGGTTTATATAAGCTCGGTTTGTTCTAACACTGGGAATTGACTACGACTTCGACTGATCTCTATGCAGCATTTCAGCTTACACCTATTAACAAGGAATATAAACAATGCGTTCACACTCAATCCACTCAGATGAGTTGACTTACGATGCTTAATATTTTGTAATAATCGTATGGGATTAACAATTACACCGAACCCTAAACAAACGAGCGCTTGAAACTAATTGTATCATATGTCGGACATACATGAATAAACGCGAGTGTAACGCAAATTTCGCGGTTACTAATGTCTATTATCAGCAATTAGGATTTAACTATGCTTTAATTCATTACTACGTAGTACAAAAAGGTAATATCAACAACTCTGACTTACAAATTTCGAATTCAAAGTATGAAGACAGATTTTCTTGATTATTAATCTCTTGCTAAAATTCACGATTCTATATACACTGTGGAGATTGCTTCATGCACGAAGACATTCATTTACATAATCGCCCTATACAGTTCCTCTATTAATAGAGTATCACTTCCACTGTGAATATTAATGGAGATCAAGCCTGAATATGGACTTTGATGATTAACCCCTGCATAGTGCAGATAAAACATATTTAGGGTTCAAGGGTACACTTACATTACACTTACACTAACTTTTTTTTTTTATGTGTCCGACTCTGGGCATAGGCTTTACAGCCTGCTATCAAGGCCCAGCCGTCCTCCTACATACCATACACCTCTACATGTCACCACTTCGGCGCTAACACCCACCGCCCATATTGAATACATGCTAGGGCTGTCTCATACAGGACTGGTGTATTGGTATTAGCGGGGTTATTTTTACGACATGTCGGCGGGTCTTCTGGTAGATCAGTAAAGCCTGATTTAATGATATTTAAATCCTTACACTGTTCCCTGCCCCAGCGAGGATTCGAACCTGGGTCCCTCGGGACTGCAAGCCAACTCTCTACCGATCGAGCTAACTTATACTATACTTATATTAACTTATACTATACTTATACTATACTTATATTAACTCATACTTAAATTACCCTTAAAATTACGACATTACACGGGTCCATCCTCCGGAAAAAAATTAACATCGGAAGTCAACAATCAGTTCATTTCTTTACATTTCTTAGAGACGTGTGTGCGGACGGGACGGACTTACCAAATTCGATTGTGAAACTCTCTATGAACTCGAGAATGAGATAGTGATTCCACTAATTCTTCGTCCTATGAGTGGCACCTGTCGGTCCAGAAGCAAAATTGCGTACCCAAGGGGGTCGCTTCTCTGCCACCAATAAACTCTCGAAAACCAGTGGAAGGATGTGCCCCAGCCAACCTCCTGCCTGGGTGATAACATGGTCGTCTCACCTGGACTGACCCGTACTCTCGCTGCTAGGATCGTCCCAGTGGTACTTCCCATGCATACAACCTACTATCGCATTCGCTCCATTCATTCATTCTTACGTTTCCAGCTCTCCACCAAGTAACTGACGAGCACCTGTCAGGTCCTGAAGTCACTGTTACACCCTAGACCGTGCTGACTGTAACTTGAGAGGGTTCCTAGGTTTTCCCTCGAATTAAGGTAACCCAATATTCCCACTGAACTTGGCCGCGCCCATGACACAAACTCCAATGAACTCTAGACACAGACAATAGTCAGACAGTCTGACCCACACACATTTCCCTATCCAATACTTAACTTGATACTGCCATAACCAGCTTCAAAACACTTCAACACTTTCCAATAAGTCTCCAGGGAGGACATCTCTCACAGGGTGGCGATTACTCATCCATTGGATCAGGTTCAAAAGCTTCTTCCAGGGGCTCCAAGAGCCACTCTCCTCCTCCGCAATAGGGCCTCACCCGTCCTGTGGTTCGCTGCATCTCTTTCCCCGTGAACACATCTTCCACCACGCCCGCACGCCCGTCCACCAGCACCACCGCACGACACGGACCGTCCTCTCTCACGACAAGTCCCCGACACGCACCAGGTGTCATGGCTCTCCTCTCAATCCACACAAGAGTTTCGACTCCAACTGCCTGATTCGAATTCGCCTCCATTGTCGAGGATGACACAGAGAGGTGTGCCATAGTCTGCCACATACTGCCCGAGTTTCTAATGTGTGTGAATCGTTTTGTTGTTGGGGGAAAAACCTAACGAATCGGTCATGATGGTCCACTATTGTGAGAATACAGTGGTCAATATTCACTCTAATATCGGTGAAGAACAATTTTGCCTGCCCTCCAGTAGTTTTAAGGATCATCAATTCCAGAACTACCACGAGAATAAGTGGGCCTCTAGCGTACTGCTACTGATGAAATTTACCTCGCTTCATTCATTCACAGTGACACACGATCTTATTCCACCATCATATCTTATTCTCACAATAATATCTTATCCCACCGCTTTAGCCACCAGTGTAGATGTCAGAATTTTAACTCTGTGTTAATTAATGAGAAATAAGTGATCACCACCACTAAAAACAGTGTGAGGTCAGAATTTTGACTCTGTGTTAATTAATGAGAAATAAGTGATCACCACAGCTGTCACCAGTGTAGAGGTCAAAATTTTGGCTCTTATGAAATGATGAGATAACATATCACACCGCTAATGACACCAGTGTCATACTCGTATATTTTTTTTACTCACCGTAAGAATCAGAGTTTTAAAAAGTAGGCTGCCACCACCCAGCATATGCTGGGAAATTATTCCACCAGGAAAGAAGGATGAAGACTTCTGGGGGCTTGCAAATAAGAACTACAGTAGCATGTACTTTATAAAGCACGTGAGTAGTAAGATATTACCACATCTTGCAGGCCACTCAACCTCACGATTAAAACTCCTTAGGGAATAATAAGACTTAAACTCAATGAAAAGTTAACCTAGTATTTACTAATTCTAAACATACAAATAAAAGAATCAAGATAATTAGATCAAATTAAACATAGATTACTTTACAGACTATGAATTACTAGAAACTGAAAGATAAATTCTCCTTCGCACTGAGAATATCACAGGGCAGACTTAATGTAATAAGAATCAACAATTTCAAGATTATAATCACCACAGCTGAATAAATTCTTGGAATGATATTATTACACTAATATGTATAGTGTTCTTCACAGTTGGGTATATACTCAATATTATATTTTTACACACTAATATATAATCTTCACAACTGAACCAACACTTGTAAATGGCAATGATACACTAAGTTTTAACCCCTACACCGCGGGGTTGTCAAAGATGCGCCCGGGCAATCCCGCTTCGATATTCGTGCTCTGACTGACTTTTTAAAAATATTTGCCAAAAATCAGTTATTAGTCCTAGAATATTATAATTACATATGCTTATGGCACATACCTTCAGCTTTCTTCTGGGATGTTTTTTTTTTAGCACTCGTCGACTACCGTAGGACTTGTGGAGACTTCTGAAGTTGGGTAACAAAGTCTCCACTTTACACTTCCCGACTTCCCGTAATATGAATACCACTGCTAGATATTAACGCTAGAAACACTATTCAATTATTTCCAAGTAGTTTGGAATCCATACTAAAAAAAAAAAAAACACTGTGAAAGTAATGTAAAATACGAACACATACGAGCCTCCCACTCGCACTAATTCGCTGCTGGTATTCTGTCATTTCTTACTCATATACACACTCACACTTTATTATTTCTAGTACTTTATTACACTTATATATGTCTACAGTCGTTTACTGCTTCCCACACGATATTTACTAGGGGTAGAGGTCACAGGGTCTTTTATAATGGGCACAAAAGTGGCAGTTATGGAGGGGCATGCTTTCACCGTGAAGGACGAGAGCGAACTGACTGTACAGTTCTTATCTCGGTAGCCAAGAGTTGAAAATGTCCGCTGCTAATGTATATGCTAAGAAATAAGTCGTAGGAAATCTAGACAGTACATAAATTAGGTAGTTCCAGGTGAATATAAATATCACTCAGGCTTCTCCCTTCCTTTCTTATATACATTTATATTACGAGAGTAGCTCATACAGCATATTTCACGGGGAAAAAAGCAGGGGAAATTAGCAAACGAGTGCATGTTGGATGTTGCCAAGTAATAATTAGCCAATTCCAGGTGTATGGCACTATCAATTACCTTAT